>CAIGRB010048686.1:0-10712 GCA_903798255.1 Fraxinus quadrangulata | reverse complement strand
ATGGCTATTCCGACGACTACTCTGATTCCGACGACTATTCCGATAACTGCTCTGATATCGGTGAATATTCCGGTGACTGTTCAGCCATCGATTTATAGGATGTAGCAGCGGTGAGGTGGTGGTCACATATTATTTTATTGTTTATTTCCATTAAATTGATTAATCTGTGAACGATAAAAAAAATATTTGTGACCTTGAACAAATTTGTGACCTATAAAATTTGGTGGGGGTGTTTGGTATATGTGACCAACTATTTGAACTAACTGTGACGTTAAAATTCGACAATTTGTAATTAAAAATTAATTAGTGACCAATAAATTTGAAAATATGTGACTAATAGATAACTGTGACCTGTAATTTTTTGATCTGTGCCCAATAAAATAATTTGTAACCTATAAAATTATTGATTTGTGACCTCGAAATAATCGATGACTTATAAAATTTTTGATTCGTGATCGAGAAATAATCTGTGACCTATAAATTTCACAAATCAATACAGACGGGTCACAGATCTATATGATCAATTAATTTGATAGATATGATCATATTGTATAGAACGGTGGTTAATTATTTCGTCATTAAGGTCACAGATCACAGTCACAGGTTTGAGATCACAGTTGTCAAGGTTTCAGATCACATCACAGTCGTTAAGGTCAAATATCACAGTCACATGTTAATTATAGGTCATAAATAAATATAAACGGGTCACGTGTTGTTTTGTAGAGTTATGGTCCGAAGCAGTCGCCGGAGTTGGAATAATTGTCTGAATTGGAGCAGTCGTCGGAATACTCATTGGAATCAGAGCAGTCGCTTGAACGATCGCGGGAATCGGAGCAGTCGTTGGAACGGTCGCCAGAATAGTCACCGGAACGATCGACAGACGGTCGTCAGAGCGGTAGGGGTGGTGGAGCTGAGGTGAGTTATATGTGTGTGTGTGTGTGTGTGTGTGTGTATGTGTGTGTGTCACATATCTGATTTTTGAAATTTAAAATCTGTTTTTCTTATTTTTGAAATAGTGTATACTTAAAATGATTTATAAATTTTTCCCAATTAAGAAAGAAAGAAAGAACACCGACCCAGTCCAAAACCAACCCACAAACAGTCCTATCCCGACTCTCAAAATAATTGACAGGTGTGAATGGGTAATGAGTTCTCCCAACCACGCCTACCCCATTGTCATCCCTAATTATCACAACTTAAAAAATAATAAAAGCATTCATCCTTCTCCATCTTTTTTATGTTCCAAATCTTTCGAAAATTTCGGTTTGCCACCAACAATGAGTTGACAAGGTGTAGGATATGTTAATATCTAATCTAATAATTAAAATTAATTACTAAGTAATTGTAGAATTCATTAGTTTAAGAATTGTGTTTCTATTTGAAACTTGACATGTATCAGGGACTCGTTTTCACTTTTTAATTTTCTTAAATTTTTCAATAAAATTATTTGGGACTCTTCTAATTTCATAATAATTTATTTGGGAGTTGTTTGCACTTTTTTTTTTAAATAATTTTTAATTTTCTAACATTTTATTTGGGGCTCATTTGCACTTTTTAAAAAAAAAAATAATTTCTAATTTTTCAGTATTTATTTAGGACTCGTTTGTACTTTTTTTAAAAAAATTGAGACTGGTTACAATTATTTTTTAGCTTTTTTATATAAATAGGATGGTATATTTGTCATTTCACAGCTCTTTATTGAGAAATTTGATAGAAATGATGGTTTGCGCAATCAAATGTGCAATTAAGGACAAACATACAAAAAATAAAAAATGAAAGATATAGACATTATGTGCTAATTACCCTTTTAATAATTTATTTGGAACTCATTTGCCTTTTTTTTTAATTGGGACTACGATTGCAATTAGTTTTTCCTTTTTTTTTTTATTTAAAGAGAATGGTATATTCTTCATTTTATAATTTTTAATTGAGGAAATGAATAAAAATGACTTTTTGCGCAATGAAATGTGGAAATAAATGTGAAAATGTCAAAAAATGAAAAGTAATAAAGTTTTCCACAATAATAATGAAAGGTATGAACATTATGTACTAATTACCCATATTCAAAATCTCATGATGGATATCCTTACCAATCACATATTAAACTATATTTTTTGTACGGTTATAATTGGTTTGTCTTCATCGTGCACCATTGCATTAGATGGTTCAATGTGCAAAAGAACATGGAGTGAGTACTTAAATGAACTAAAAATTCTTATAACTTCGTATAGTTCGATAAGAATGTCTTGTGATAAGTATATTTTGTACACTTATCTAAACCATTAAATTATGATATTTTGTACTACTTTAGATAAATTACAGCATAATCTCGTCTATTTATCATTTGTTAGATAAGAATCAATGTTTGGAAGCTTAATTCGAAGAAATGAACGAAAATTGGCGAAAATGAATGAAACTCTGAAGTTCCAGGTGCATATTGTAAATATTCAATAGTTGATCTGGATCACCAAATGATGATTGAAGATCACATAGGATCAACTGGATACAATTAGAAGTCAAATGAGTAAAATATAGTCAAAGCATTTTCACAATTCAAATTGCAGTCGAACAAGTTACGTTCTAAATTTTCAGCCTCAAATTTAGACTCATTTTTTACATAGTAAATGTTGGAATTGGAAAAATATATATTTCTAAAGGAAATGTAGCCTTTTAAGTTGGCTTTCCAACTCAATTTGAATCGTCTTAATCGGATATTGAGAGAGAAATAAATGACAAAAATACTGATGGTTGCTCAATGACATAACTATGCAAATGCACGGTACAAATTTCATGTGTGCGCAAGGCCTAAAAATGACCAACATAGGCAAAAATTGCTTGCCCATGCGTGGGCAAGGGAACAACCAATGCGCACGCATGGGCCAACTTCAACCAAATAGGGCTACTTTCCTTCTTTGGCTGAAACTCTATATAGAAAGGACTTTGGACACATTTCATGACCTAATTTTGCCTCCTACAAATACAGAATGATGGCGAAACATTAGGAGATCTTGCTCTCACCTCTCAAATTCATTCATATCATAAAATTTATCGAGAAATGAAAGACAAATTTAACATAAGTTGGAGAAAAGAACAAATCTAGCTCGTGGATTAAATCAAGAAACATCAATAAGGTGAAGAATCAAGGCTTGGGATTGAAGATCAGGAGCAGGAAATTGCTTCCATATATTTCTTGTATTCATATAAATTCCAGGTGATGATTTTCCTTTCTTATTATTGTTTTATCATTAGAAACATGTAATGCAAGATGAAGATGAACCTTATTATTATTTATTTTTAATTCAAAAACCAAGTAGTTTAGTAATTTTTTCTTGATTGATATTGTATACTTTGTTAAATTATTTAATTGATTGATTACCAATTAGGTAATTAATTGCTTGTTGTAGTGCTAGGAAGCTCGCAATAGGTTTAGAATATTTCAATTTTAATACACGGGCAATAGATGTTAGGAATAACATGTATGTTATGTGAAATCATATAAATGATCGTGTAATTAAACATATTATTTGCTTATGGATTCGTACTAGAAATATGATTGATCTGTGCTAAGAATATGTTTAACTTAACTCGGGAGAGATAGTTAAATAAAATTGAAGTATTGATTGTCATGTATACACAAATCACACTAAATTACAGAGGCCAAGAATTGAAAATATGATATTGATAGGTGGATTTGAAATTCAAACATATTCATCCCATATTTAGTCAGAAATAATATTTGATAACTAGTAGGATAATTTATATATAAACTAAATCATCTTTTTTGTTAGTTACATTTGAATTTGATAACAGATTCATAGATTTCAATTTAAAGCTTATTTCTCGTGGGACGATACTCTTAACTCATCACATTATTACTTGTCAATGATCGTGTACATTTCTTCTTATAATTAATACGAAAACATGTTAGGCTAGATCCATTTTTGTATTGGATAAAGATGAACCATATTGTTTATTTATTTTAATTCAAAACTAGTAGTTTAGTATTTCTTGTATTTTTTGAATAATTTTATATTTCTATTGCATTATTTAGCGTAGCTAACAATTAGATAATTAGTTGTTTGTTGTAGTGTTGGGAGACTCAAAATAGGTTTTGAATGCAACAAGATTAATAAACGGGTAATAGAAGTTATGAATAACAATATCGCATGTACAATCATATTGATAATCTAAAATTTAGTGTGTTCTAATTATTCAAATTAGTATTAGGAATAGACTCAGGTCGTGATTAGAATAGATTTAATTTATTTTGAAAAAGAAAATTAAATACATTAATTGTATCGATTGTTAAGAATGTATGAACAGAACTAAATTACATAACTGAGAATTAAAATAAATATGTATAGACGGAGTCTAAATCCAATAAAATAATTCATAATTTGAAACAAAATACTTTTTGATATTTTTTAGATTAATTTAGAATAATTACAAAAATCAAATCTCTTTTGTTTTACATAATTCGAATTTCATACAAAGTAAATAAACTTGAATTGAAATTTATTCATTCTGGGACAATACTCTTAACTCACCAAGTCTAATACTTGTCAATGATCTCGTACGCTTGCTTGATTTTACCTAACAAGTTTTAGACGTCATTGTCAAAAAATAAAGTTTTTAAACTGAATTTATTGATTCGTAATTAGATTCGATATTTGTTTTGTTATATTTTTGACTACCCACCACAATCCTGATCTCTCTTATATTTGGTGTTCTTTTCAAGTAATATTCAGCACTATATGCAAGATTCTGATGCTAGCAAAAAGCAACATTTTTGCAATAATTAATCCCGACATGAATGATAAAGATATGTTTATAAAAGATAATACTATGAGTTTTGTTGTATAATACATTATACAAGATACTGCTTGTATATATGTGCTTGAAAGTTACTAGTTCAACCCTAATGCAAAATTAAAATTAACAATTAATAAGAAACCAGTTACTTTTAATTGTTTCTAGATGGTTAGTCAACATGCAATTCACAGCCTTCTGAATTCGTCTACAAATTAATGAGAACTCCTTGTTCTCCAATGACTAGAAACTCTGGTCACCTTCCTTAATCTTTAGAACTCTGACAGATATTGTGGAAGTATGTGTTTTGGTGTTTGGTTTATATGATGATGATATTTTTCTAAGCAATGATCAAATCAAAATAATGGTTGAACTCTATAAATGATGTAGAACGATATGGAGAATGAAAACATTGTTTCTCTCAATGTTCAACTTTTATTTTTCATGTCATGAGGTTCATATATTTATTGAAGAGGTTTTTGGGTAGTATGGCCAGATAAAAGCCTTGAAAAATGCGAATTAGGTTTTTTTGAAAAACACTGTACAGGGGGGCGAGCAACGGTGTCTCGCTCGAGCAAAGTCTAGGCGATAGGCGGGCAATGTAGCTTCTATTTTTACTGCTCGAGCAACATGTGGGCAACATGCAAGCGAAATTGCGGTGACGTTTACTCCTTTGTTCCATACTCGAATCTTAGGACTTCTAACTTACTACTTGACCCTTTGACTTTTAAAACTCTTATATAACAATAGTTTTGTCAAAAGATTGCCAACAACTTCAAAACTTAACAAACTCCTCATTTGGGAATATGTGACAAAACACGTATTACAAATCAAATAGATTTAATCTAATCCACCCAAAACCAACTGAGACATAAGAAGCTAGCCTTTCCTTTGTCCAAACCTGTTTCCTAAATAGAACAACTCAAATATCAGGTGTAAAAGCACGTGAACTAATAACAGGAATAAAAACATTTTGAGACAGTTATTCATAAATTCAATCCCATACCAGCTAAATTAAGATGTAATATCAATGTAAACCAACACACCATAACCAAACATTGATATCACTAAACATCAAAACTTAATCTAGCTAAGCAATTAATAAATAATCTCTCCTTACTACAAATCATCTCCTCCTTACTACAAACTCTCCAAAAGTGAAATTTAAACAGATCTCATTCATACCTCCATTCATCTCCCACTTTTTATCACAAATAACAAATGGATCAATAAAGTGTCACTAATAATTTGTAAGCAGGACTCCAAATCTTAATTTTGTGAGAAGGGACATACTAAACATCACTGCTAATAAGTGTATTCATCTACTTATAAAAGTCAAACCATTTAAAACACATTAGGACCTTTAAACAAAAAGCTCATTTTTAGATAAATTATTCTATTCTCTCCCTGATGTTGAGCATATTTTATTTTTCATATTTTTCAAAATTTTTAAGCTCATCATATATTTTTTACATCTTAAGTGCAAGTCCTTCTCCATTAAGCGACTAAGATGACCTTTGTAGCGAGTTTTAGGCCGGTTAACCCAATTTCGTTGACCATATGTACTAAGTTATGAGAAACCATGCATGCTTAATTGCTCGAGTCAAATAGACTCCAATGGAGAACATAAGATTTTGAGATTTTTTTATTATCGGGGATAAATTTGAGTTTAGGTCTAATAAATAAGATCAATTCATGTTCAAAGTCACATTACTAACATGTGACTACCATCTGAAATCTCACACACGAGGTAGAGTCTCACTAATAATATCATAATGTGTGCAGTGCAGATGGTACATGAAGACACATATACTAAGTACTCCATAATACAGCTCAACAATTAGACCCATACTTGATCACAAAAATTCAAGTGTTTACCCCCCCTCCCCTCTTCAATTTTCTAATTTTTGTATTTTTTGAAAACAAAATCTTAAAAACAAAACTGCAATAAAATAAAATAAAATAAATGAGATGCATGCTATAATAAACGAAATACAGTGATAAAGTACCTAATCAGTTCGGTATACAAACGCTCTTACCTTTAAGAGCTCTATGATCGATTTCAAAATTTTCAAGTCACTCTCAAATCTATCTAGAGGAAGACTTATTTTGAGTCAGATGTGTCATTAATTTGGTCAAATGACTTACTTGATTAGTGAGAAAATCAATTCGACTATCAAAATCTTGATTTCTAATCTAGTGAAATTCTGATTTTTATTTTTATTCAGAAATTTATGACACATAGGCCTTATATGTCATAACTAAACACAATTAAAACAAGTAGGGATAAACCTAGGTCCAAAGTTATGTGGTCGCTGATATCTATTTCTAGGTTAGTACGTCTCACGCTGTCTAGTATGCTTCTGTCATATGATACCGTTGTTCTTGAATTCAAGATTAGGAACACATGTAGACTGGTTGGTGGCAAGGATAAAAATATTTTTGGAAGTATTAGCCATATCATGCTTAGTCTAATTATATTCTAGACCTTACCTATACCCAGATGGTTTGTTCAACCTCAAAAGATTGTCCTGTTTTTGAGATCCACTAGAGAAAGCACGAAATTGAGACTTGGAATCTTCAAGTACGCATAGAAGGTTCTTAACTTGGATTTCTAATTTCTCATTGTCAACGGTCAGCTTACTCAGATTTTCGGTAGAATCCTGAAGGTCGGCTATGAGTTTCTCTCTCTCTCTCTTTCAAGTTCATTAACCTTCTTCAATATAGCTTTATTGACCTTCTTTATCTTAAGACTCTCTTCAAATAANNNAAGTACGCATAGAAGGTTCTTAACTTGGATTTCTAATTTCTCATTGTCAACGGTCAGCTTACTCAGATTTTCGGTAGAATCCAGAATGTCGGCTATGAGTTTCTCTCTCTCTCTCTTTCAAGTTCATTAACCTTCTTCAATATAGCCTTATTGACCTTCTTTATCTTAAGACTCGCTTCAAATAATTTTTGATAAAACCTCACCAATCTCATCATTATCTTCAGAGTCTTCCTCAAATGGCTCACCACTATCTACTTCCTCCATCTTCTCACTATCCTTATCAGATTGACTTTTAATCCTAGTAGTGAAAGCCATAAACTTTCTTTCATCTTCATTGTTAGAGATATCACTCTGAACACTTGAATTGGATTCATCATCAGTCAGAGATACAACCAATGCCTTACCATCTCCTTTATTTAAGTTCTTCTTATAGTTAGGAAATTCATTCATGTAGTGACCAAAACCTTGACACTCATGACATCTAACTGACTGTGATTTCTTACTAGAACTCCTAGCATTAGCCTTATCACTCTTGTCTTCCAGAAATTTACTAGGGGCATCCTTCTTCATCTATTGAGGTTTTCTCTTATTCTTGAAAATATTTTGAGTTCCTTTACAAAATAAACTATCTCATCATCGTTAAGGTTCTCAGTATCAGTAGACTCACACTCATCTTCTTTAACGGAGTTCAAGGCTATAGATTTAAATTTTTTCAGTTGAGATATGGCGAATTCATATGTTTGAAGAGATCCTACAAGTTCCTCTATCTTAACATTATCTTAGTCCTTGCTCTTTTCAATCGCAGTATTCTTGGGCCTATACCTTTCATGTAAAGATCTAAGTACTTTTTGAACTATTACTAAAGAATTTTTTCACCTAGATTGAAACTAAAGTTCACTATATCATTCAGCTTTACGTAGAATTCATCAAACGATTCATCATCCTTCATTCTATTTTTTTCAAACTTAGAGGTCAACATCTGCAGCTTGGAGTTTTTAACGGTTTTGGTTTCCTCGTATATGGTCTATAAAATACCACAAACCTCTTCGGCTACCTCACACATTGACACACGCCTAAACTCCACCGGAGTACTACCATAAATAGGGCATGTAAGGCTTTGCTATTCTAGTTACACTCATCTAAATTCGCTATAGTCCAATTATCAATGGAAGTGGGGATAACTTCATTATTAACCCTAGAACTAAGTGCAGCCCAACTATTCAAAACACTTAGCCAGATACGCACATCCAAAGATTTTTTAAAAAAAACTCTCATTCTAACCTTCCAGTAAGCATAATTATTGCCATCAAAATATGGTAGGACAGATAATGAATTGCTCATCTAAAAATCTAAGGTCATGATTCGAATTTAGGCTTAAAACCAATTGAAAGTTACTAGTTCAAGCCCAATGCGAATTAACAATTAATAAGCAACCAGTCACTTTTAATTTTTTCTAGATGGTTAGTCAATAAATTCAAGTTTCCTATAGTTTGAATGCCGCAGTTTGTGATAAGAAAGCAATAAATAACACCAATATTGATGATAGAGAAACCCAACTGGGTAAAACCTCTGGGATCAAGTCAATTACCTCCACTATAAACGAATCAACTTACACTGCTGTCAAACTCAACTAATTCTAGTGCTTTTTGACCTCCTAACTTTAATCACCAAAACTCTCCTGGATTGCGTGCTCCTGTAACATCTCCCAACCTTCTAAATTCGTCTATTTCCTATAGATTAATGAGAACTCCTTGTTCTCCAACGACTAGAAACTACAGTCACCTTCCTTGATCTTTAGAACTCTAACAGATGTTGTGGAAGTATGTGTTTTGGTGTTTGGTTTATGTGAGGATGATGTTTTTCCAAGTAATGATAAAATCAAAATAATGGTTGAACTCTATAAATGATGTAGAACAATATAGAGAATGAAAAATCTTGTTTATCTCAATGTTCAACTTCTATTTTTCGTGTGGTGATGTTCATATATATATAGTGAAGAGGTTTTTGGGTAGTATGGGCAGGATAAAAGCCTTGAAAAACACGAATTAGGTTTTTCTAGAAAACACTATCGCTATAGCAAGAGCTCGGCGACGACGAGCCACGATGTCTCGCTCGAGCGAAGTCCAGGCAACAGGCGGGCGACGTAATTTCTGTTTTTACCCTCGAGCAACAATTGGGCGATAGGCTAGCGAAATTGTGGCGATATTTACTCCTTTGTTTCATACTCGAACCATAGGACTTCTGACTTAATACTTGACCCTTTGACTTTTAAAAACTCTTTTGCAACAATAGTTTTGTCAAAAGATTGCCAACAACTTAAAAACCTAACATTACTGACCCTTGATGTTCAAGCTTCTACAATTTAAACAATATTTAAGATGTCTTAAACAAACAATTAATAAATCTGATGCAGACTACATGCTTGTAGTAGATTATGTGCATATAGATTAGGATGAGAATATCATGCTTGTGGGAGATTGTCCTCCCATGTTGAAAGATAATGTATTTGCAAAATAAAATAATACTATTTGTACATAAGTAGTTACATAATGATTTACGTACAAATGAAGTGTCAAAAGAGAGTAGGGAAGATTATTTTTATTTAGTTGAAGGAATTCTAATCTAATCATATCTCATCACATCATATATATGTAAATTATTATGTAAACCATTATATACATGTAATACAACCATGCAAAATATTATACTGAACTTGTTAAGTTCAATGAAAGCAAAATGTGTGTGGGAGATGCTGTATATTGGAGCGAATTTAAAAGGTGGGGATATAATCTACTTGAAAAAGTTAAAAGACATAATTGCCATTGTTTGTGGATTTAGACTGTGAATCAACTATTCAACCCGATGAGGTATAAATTATTGAAGAAGAGCATAAAGAGGATGACAACTTAATTACAATGGAACCAATATAAAAAGTGGCAATTAATGAAGATGAAATTAACATACATTCTTTCGCCTTCATGTGTGGGAAAATGAGTGGCCCACATGATAAGCGTATTTTGTATACTTATCTAGGCTATTAAATTAGAGTATTTGTTAGTATTTTGAATGAGTTATAGCTTCATTTTGTGTTAGTTATGTTTGTTAGGTTGAACTTAATGCAAATTGGTGGATT
>CAIGRB010048679.1:45120-66439 GCA_903798255.1 Fraxinus quadrangulata | reverse complement strand
TAAAGTGGTTACCTTCTTCTCATTTAGTTCTCAACTTTGAATCTATTATTCATTAAGAATAGAAGATTTTACTTTTAAACTCATTTTAAATAGTTGATCGTGTTGAAATCCCTTAAAGATCAACATTATATAAGGATTGATGCGCCTTGTTGTAAGTCACCGTGTGGGTCATATTGAGATCCCGTAAAGCTCAATAATGTGGGTCGTGTTGAGGTCCCGAAAAGCTCAACATTGTAAAGGATCGGTACTCGTTGTTGTAAGTTACCATTACAGTAAAATTGGTCTTGCTCGTGACAGAGAGTTTGGTAACGGGGACGTAGAACATTTTGTGTATCGAACCCCATTAAATCGGTTTGTTATCTTTACATTATTGCACTTTACTTTAAATTGCTATTTATATTGTGCAATATTTATACTTGAATTAAGTTATCGAATTTGCATAGTTAATTCTAATATTATACTTGTTCTTATTATTTGAATTAATCTATATATTAGTTTCATAAACTAATTCATCCCTCTTTTAGTTAGTTATTCTTGGGCTAACATCTTTATGAGACTATCTTTGTTAATTACTTCATTTTTTGTTTAGAGATTTTTATATTAAAATGGAATGTCATCACACTTCAGACGTGCCATAAAATTTTCAAATATAATAAAATTAATTGTCTTTCAGGACATTAATTTGAGTTTGAGAATTTAAAACTGGTGTGAGATATTGTTGATCTCTTTTCTTAGTCAATGTGCCTAAATAAATTATCTTTCGAAATTCTAGTTCAAATTATCTTTTGCAATGATTTAGATAAAGATATTTTTATACATTATTTTCAGCTTCTTAATTCCTCTCCCTAACATTGATGGAATTGTCCAGTCAAATTGACAGTCATTTTTACTATGTTATAAAATATCATCCGTTTGGTGTAAGAGTTCAAACCACATATTTATAATATCATGCTCTAGTTTTCATCTTAGTGATTGTGGTGGATCAAGTTTACACATATTGTATTATCGAAATAATTGATAAAAAAATTTAAGCTTTGACCATAGGTCAAGTTATAATTTGGAGAACTATGATTTTGTCACGATGTGTAATAGCATTCCCTTAAAAAAATGGAAAGTACCTTATTGGCATGATGCGTAGTAACATTCTTAATTCCTCTTCCTTAATTCCTTTTCAGGAACAAGTAAAATTTAACTGGAATATTTGTCATAATAGCATGATACATCAGGAACACTAATAAACTATTATTTATGAATATTAACTTTTCAGGAGTCATATATTTGCTATATTTGCTTCTTCAATAGCAATATATTGGAATATTAATAATGTTGTGCTACTTTTAGAGCAACAATAAGTTATTTGTAGATAGATCTACGAGTAATATTTTTTTTAGATATTTATGTGTAAAATAAACCATATTTCGACACATAACTTCCATCACGTGAAATGAAAATTAAGCCATAGCAAGAACACAAAGTTGTGTGCAAAAGCGCATGACTTGTGATAAAAAAGTTACCTCCCCTCCCGTATTAAAGTCCTATCATGTGTTTTGAAAATTCGAACTAGTGTCCCCTTTGCAAATTTCCATCACGAGCCGTAACCTCTCCCTTCTGTAGCCCTTGACAAAACCAACACAAATGATCCAGCCACGTGTGACGCCTCACGTAGCCCCTTAGGGTTCGCAATAGTCTCAACCTGATGCAATAGTTTTAAATCTGCAAAATTATACAGAAAAATCTTCTGCTCGAGGATAACCACGATTCGGTTTTATTTTTATTTTATTTTTTGTGCAGCAAATCTGATGATAATCTTGGAACTTGAATAAATCCGGAGGTGATAGATAAAATTAAATAGATTATCATCTTGGAACTTCAATAAACAGATAAAATTTAAGTAAAATAGTTATTAAAATAAAGTTATCGTACGGCTGGCTAACGTGTTATAAAATTAAAGAAACAAAAGATAAATATACAGAATAACTAAAGAGAAAAATAGAGATACAAAACTCAAATGTATTTTATTGAAAACAACGCTTCATGTTTATAGGGTCCAAAATAAATTTTGATAAAGTAGCTATATATTATCATTATAGAGTACATATTTTAATTCAATTCGGCATTGTCCATGAATATAAAAACATTGATTTATGATATTCTTTAAAAACAATTTTTTTCTCAAATAATTTTCAATGAAATTTATGGAGTAATAATTTTACTTTTTAATCACACATTTTAAAAAAATCGTTTGAAAAAGTATCTTTCAAACATAATAATATATTAATTTTAAATTTTTTTTAATACTAGTTTTTGCCCCGTACAATGCACGGGTTGTGTTATTTTTGAGATAATATTAGTTTCTTGAATGCTAAGATTAGATGTAAATTTGTATTACAAAATTTCCATACACACATTTGTATAAAAGAAATAAATTAGAAAGATTAAATTTATCTAATTTAATTCAGCACCATTTAATATAACCACACAATATATTCAAAAGCCATTTTAATTTCTAGGCGTGTTTCTAGTCAACAATTGTGGGAATTTTGTTTTTGTTTTTCTCATACTCCGAAATTTTCTCCTCTCAATTTTAACACTACGCTAAAGAAAATAAAATAAAATATAATTTCTCCGTATAATGCGGAGTGTGGTGTCCGCACACTGCGGCCTTGGACACCATCCACACACCGTGGACACCAGTGTCCCTCAGTTTTTATTTCATATAAAAATTAGCAATCCCATAATCGAAACTAAACTCAAAATCTCTATTTTATTCATCTTAACCCCCTATTCAATGCGCATTTTCTTCTTCGTCAATAATTGATTTTGTCCTATTCAAAATGATATCTTGAATTAGAAAAAAAAATTGAAGTTTAAAAGACGTGAAATTTGGAGTTTTTTTAGTCATCATCTCGTATCCTATATTTTAGAGAATAAAACATCCAACACTTAAATACGTACCAATATCCGATACTCGGCATCATAGGTTGTATTTTCTAGATTGCATATATAGGTTGTTGTAAAAGGGTTTTGCTTCATTATGGTCTATTTTATGATAAGTTCTCTTGAATCAGTCTAGTCTTCTAATATAATAGACTAATCTTCTATGTGGAAGTAGTACTTTCACATTTATATTTCTTGTAATTGTCTCGTGTATCCATATTTAGATTTTTCTGCAAAATGTTCTGATGCTGAATGTTATGAAGAGAATTATAGGAGAAGGGGAAAGGAAAAAGGATGGAGAAATAGAGGGAGAGGGAGAGAGGAAGAGAGAAATTGGAGAAGAAATATATCATTTTTTATTCATTGGAAGTCTCTTTTATTAAGCGCAATAAAAGCAATTAAAGTAAACCAAATTATAACATTCATAAAATACGAATTAAAATTGGTAGCTAAAAAAATAACATTCCTTCTAATATTGCACCATTCTCTCTCCTCTTTCACCTATCAAATCCAATTTAGTATTGTGTTAAAATGTTTGCTTGCTTTTATATAAGTTGGAGCAGTCAAAACATAAGATAAGTTCAACAAAAATTTTCATATTTCAGAGCTCCAAAATAAATAAAATAATGTATAACTTTTTTTCATTTCTAGAACTTCATCTCATAAGCACAACACATCTCAAGTAATTTTATCCTCACAAACCAAATTCAGTTTTGCTAAGGAGGCTACAACACCATCTTAGTACATTCAGAAAATATAGCATCAACTACTCTTTCATCTAAATGTTAGGATCTTCTCATTTCAGTTGATTTTTTTATAACTCCTAATTGTTTAAGTTTCTAGTAAAATTCCTAGCTACTGTCCACATGCAAATATGCAATGAAGTTGTGCTGCATTTTTTTTTTTTTTTTTTTGGAAACCAATCATCACCCCTAAACTTCTAGACCCACCTATAAATAATATTTTCATATCTGTCAATATTTTTCTCAATAAGGTATAAAAAAATTAGGTGCTCCACTGACATGGTGTTCGTTTGTGTCAGCGTAAACTCATAGCAAAAAAAAAAAAAAATCATCGTAATTGTCAGCACTGTTTAAAGAGAAAAAA
Source organism: Fraxinus quadrangulata (assembly GCA_903798255.1). Classification (NCBI taxonomy): domain Eukaryota; kingdom Viridiplantae; phylum Streptophyta; class Magnoliopsida; order Lamiales; family Oleaceae; genus Fraxinus; species Fraxinus quadrangulata. The sequence goes on along the minus strand of CAIGRB010048679.1, from coordinate 62,395 downwards.
AAGTCCCCGTCGCAGACACGGTATCCGTTCGTGTCCACGGTTTAGTTCATTAAATAATAAAGCATGCATCGAAAACTGAAAATGTATAGCAAAGATGTTGTGAAAGGAAGTTTGCAACCTCTTTTTCTATTTTGTAGAATTTAATTTTATCTTCTCTGTAACGGAAGACAAATTGAAAATTGGTTTCAAAACAGAAGGTAAGATGTAATACTTGTATATATTTATTAATTATGACACCGTTTTATGTTTGAGGGAGTCCTAAATTTGATTTGATTTATTTTTCTTCAAGAAAAACAAATAAATAAACACAGCCCGTCAAAAACTCAATATTTGTTAAGTATTTAAACCCAAATAAAATGTCAATCAATGAAAACACTAATTATGTTTGTACGTGTGTGTGAAAGAAAAATAGTTCAAGTGTGCATAAATTTGTCATAATTTATTGATTTGTTTTAATGTTGTTATGCAAATTATCTGCCGTTTTGAAATGGAAATCAACCTATTTAGGTCGTGGGGGTAAAGACGGCAGCGGGAGTTCGGGGGCAACGCTCCAAACGGCGGGGGTCGAGGGGGTAGCGCCCCTCGTGGGGGCCCGGGGGCAACGGCCCCAAAATGAATTTTGATTTTCATATATGTATGGAATTGAATGTTTTCTAATATTTTTGAATTAAATTATTAATAAGTGAAATTGTATTTAGTTTGTGTAAAATGTAATTAAGTAGAAAAAAAAATCCTGAACACGACGTGGAGACATGAAAAAAAAATTTAGTTTGTGTAAAATGTAATTATAAGTAGAAAAAAAATCTCGGACACGGCGCGGAGACACGAAGAAAAAAAAAAGCGTGTCTCCGCACGTGCAATTTTTTTTCCTGTTATATAACAATTAAGATTCACTCTTTAGTTATTCAATGAATGTTTATACAGTCAGATTCACTCTTTAGTTATTCACAGCAAGCATAAAAATGAGAAAAAAAAAATGACCAATATGTATTAATAAAAAAACATTTTCTTCTTCTTCTTCTTCTGCATGTCATCGTCACTGTCAGTTTTATCTTAGTCCTCCTCTTTAATGCTTCATATGTCACAGGCGAATATTGTTGGGTTCCTCATTCTACGAGCACTGGGAATCACCACAATATTAATATAGACGAATCATGCCTCATACACAATCAAATTGTTGATCCCAATTCAGGGCAAAAGCTCCAATGAAAGTTTTTTAACTTAAAGTTATATCAGTCATATAGACACAGCTCCTTATCTCCGATGTCGAATTTTTTTTTCTTCCTCCAATATTTTTAAATGATTAATACTCTTTTTACACAATCATTAAATTTGCAAATATCAAACTTTGCAAATTTCAAATCCAACTCCAGAAAAAAAATAGATAAAGAAGAAGTAGAAACTCACAAGCTATTGGTCCAATTTCAGGCTTGTCAGCTGAAGAATGAAAAGATGATGAGCCGATGATATAAAATCACTCAAACAAAAGTTGGCCTACTTTTTTTTTTCGCTTTGGTACCAATATTACAGGCAATTTGGATGTTTGAAAGAAGAATAATTTATTTGTCGTTTGAAATCAAAATAATAGATTTACTGAATTTGTATGTACTGTGGAAAGTGACAAAATACAGTATAACTAAGTCGGTAGTGAATTTGCATGTAGTGTGGAAAGTGGCAAAATGGAGTCGGATTGCATATATATTTTTATTTATAATTACAGGTATCAATTAAGTCAATAAATACGACATTTTTTTTGTCCACATGTGGACCAGTACCAAACCAGTTTTAAACCAGATCAATGTGAAAATCAATGTGACAAAAATAAATAGTGAATCTCACATTCACTTTTTTAAGAGAATGAGGGAATATAAAAGGTGAAATGCGCAAAACAATCCTTGACAATTACAAGTCACAATAGGAAAGCAAAAGGGCAGAGAAATATTATAGGATGTGATGTTGAAAAAAATCATACTAGTGCCAATTTTCTAAACATAAAATTTGACATAATGTCATTGAACTGTTTTAAATATAGTCAGCTTATCTATCAAATCATCTTCTACCACTTCAAATTATGTCAAATCATCTGTTAAATTTTTTTGTCAAAGTGACAAAACTCATTTCGTAAAGTTGTGTCGGTGACTCAAGATTTACAATGCCAAAAAAGTGCTACTTTCATTTTTTTTAATTAACCTTGATTCTTGAATGTAAAATGGGGTCTAAAATGCTTGATTTTTTTTAATTCAAGAAAAGTAACAAATAAGAAATGAATTATTTTTGAAAGAGCTAAAATAGATTTTTGCTACTCATATCATGTGATTATGCTCATTGCAGATTTTTATTTTTTGAGGAAAATTTTTATGAAAATTGATTTTTTTGAAAAATATAGAAAACTTATAGGTTTACGTGAAAGTTATTTCATTATTGGTGTCTGTTTGAGACCCATTTTTGGTTAAAAATGCATTTTGAAAAAATAAATTGATAGAAAATGCGTGGTTAAATTTTTTTTTATTTATATTTGTGTATAATATTATTCTATTAGTGAATGTGTGATTTAAAAGAAGAGAGTGTAAAATATATTTAAAAAATAATATGGTCAAACAAAGGCTTAAATAAATGTTATTTAAAGTGAGTTTTAAGAAAATTGATTATGAAAAACTTTATTTTCATCTATAAACTTTCTAACCTTTTTTTGTTATATTTATTTTCTTTTTATTTTTTATGTTTAATTTTGATCATGTTGTATAACAGTTTTCAAGTCCAACATGACTTGAATAACGTTATTCATAGTTAACGATTGCAATAGTCATTATATGTGTCGGTTTGTTATTAAGGCATTCACTTATTGTTTGAGACAATATTTTTAATAACAAATTGTCATATAAAATGTCACGTAAGGTCATTATTGTAATCGTCGACTACAAATAGCATTATTTACTTTAGCCTAGCCCTAAGGGTAATGCTATGTACATTGAAAATTATCGATATTCGCTTTACGGGCATATATATGGTAATTTGTTATTTGATGCATAAGGTAATAAAAAATTACTACATTAATACATCAAATAATAAATTATCTTTACGTATGACGATGAACTATAGTGTTCATTACGGATAATTATATTTCTAGATCGCACGTGGAAGCTCAATGCCCAAATTGAATCGGGCCGAAATTTTGAAATATATTCTTTAGTCTAAAACGGAAAACCTAGAGGTAGCAAATGTGAAATACGCGAGCTCCGCCACGAGCTCTCCCATGAGCTAAGCCCACGAGCCGGCTCGTGAAATAGCAAGCCACGGGCTTGGTTCGTAGCTCGCCAATTTTTAAAAAATTTCAATGACCGTTTCAGTCACTATCACTGAACTTAAATAGTGATGGAACGGTCACTCCGGTCACTAAACTTTTTAATTTAAATTTTTTTTTTTGCAATTTTTTCCTATAAATACCACTACCTTCATTCAATTTTCTTCACCCATCTCATTCTCTATTCTCTAATCTCTTCTACATTTTACATTATTGAGTTATAATCTTGATTTTACTATCTATTTTCTAGATTACAATATAGTCTACATTCATTTTTCATTTCTACTTCTACATTCAATTTTAATTATTCAATATCAATTATCATACTACAAATTTTCAATTACAATCTTACATGTCAATCTTCTTTTAATTCTTGATTTGTTACCTACTATACATTTTATATCAATTCACAAATGGATTCACACTCATTTGTTGAAAACTTGTTCGAGATCGGAGCGAATCACCTATAACGCCGCAAAGTCAATTTCATAATGAATTCGCCGGTCTAAATAAAGTATCTACTCCAGAAAATATTTCGAATTCGATACTCATGGAAATGGTTATCCAATTGATTTGGATGACGTTGAAGTTTTCAGGCGGAACGAGAGGATGAACATGAACCTGAGTTAGATATTTTCGATGCAAGATGGAAGAGAAAGTAGAAAAAGCAGGCAAAATGTTGAAATCATTTTAAATTTATTCAAACAGGTCGTGATGTCAATGGGATTTCAGAATCTAAAGCAGTATGTAAATACTGTCAACAATTATTAGCATGACAAAAGACATTGGAACTACCCACCTCAACCGTCACTACAAAGCATGTACGGCCAAACATAGGCTTTTCTTGCGGTCAAACGCAACTACAATTTGGTAGTCCAGACACTGGTTATACTACGCCACTTTCTACGTAAATGTATTCGGAAGAGAAAGCTCGAAGAGGAATGGTGAAGTTCGTTGCTGTTGCTGAGTTGCCTCTAATAATAGCGGACAACCAAAATTTCGTCTCCTACGTAAAAGAATATCTTCAACCGAGGTACATCGGGGTAAGTCGAAATACTCTTCGTTCTGATACAATAGAATAGGGCCATGCGGATTTGACGTCATCCCCACCTTCCTCCAGTATATCACTGGCAGTCTTTTCTTCATTCAAAGAAACTATTGATTGTCGATTTAGAAAAATATGAGGGTGTTATATCCTTCACTTCTAACTTATGGAAATAGATTAATAAAAGAGATTATATAGTTGCAATTGTATACTACATAGACCCACTGTGTATGCATAAAAAAATTATTGCTTTTTAAAATTTATTGAGTTTCCTCACAACGCTAACAATATATTTAATACTATTATGAACATTGTTAGATAATATTATTGCGAGAGTAAAATTCGTTCATTTACATTCTACAACGCTACTGTTAATAAAGTAGTTATTGATAAATTATGCAGAGTACTGAAACCCAATTTTGGTGGTTATTTGTTCCATATTCAATATGTGTGTCATATTTTCAATTTAATAGTGTAAGACGATTTAAAACATATTAAGAAAGAAATTCAAAGAATTAGAGATGCACTAATGTATATCACGATTTCGCCTAATAGAAAACAAGCATTTGAGGAGTTTTGTGTCGAATCTGGGGTGACACATACGAAAACATTTATCAGTGACGTATGGTATAGATGAAATTTCACTTACCTATTATTAAAATCATGCGAATATTTTGAACATTTAATAACTGAATTTTATAACAATAGGTATATTAGAAACGATAACGATATTATTTGAATGATTCCAATTGGATGTTAGCTTTTAAAATTAAAAAATATTTGACAAATTTTTATGATTCTACAAATATTTTGTGTGGAGTTTATTATTTCACTAGTTATATGGTCATTGAACGTCTTTATATAATTGTTAGGACTTTTCGTAGATATAAAAATAATCTTGATTTTAGTTCAATTATATATTTTATGGAATTAAAGTTTAGAAAATATTGAGAATACTTGCCTATATTATTTTTGTTAGCATGTATCATGGACCCCTGATATAATTTATCGGGTACTAAATTTGTAACCGATCAAATTTCAAGAGTTTTAACTTCTAATGTACCTATCACTTATAAAAATCTAGACCAAATTTTATGTGAATGTATGAATTATATGCAGAACAAGTGGTACAAATATTAATCGGGTACCATCTGGCTCTGCACCCACTCCTTTCACTGATATACCAGATGATGACGTTGATGTTTTAACTTTATTTGAAGGCATTAACTCATATAGATATGATTCAAATGCATGTGGTTCCTCTAGTAGTAATTTATCAACCGCACGTAATCAAACATCGGACCCAAGTCCAAATTCATTGCATGCTGAATTAATTGATTACTATAATCTTAATATGCTTAGTAACAAAACAATTAAGAAAAGTTCAGAAGAAGTTATTGAATTATGACGAAAGTACGAACGTCGATAACCAGTTGTTTATGGCAAAAAAACCTATTAACATCTCCGATTAGGATTGTAGCTTCAGAATCTACTTTTAGTGCAGGTAAGAGGATGCTGTCCGAGATTAGGAATCGACTGAAAGAAAATAGTTTGGAAGCATTGATGTGCGTGGAGGACTGACAAAATGATCATTTTCCACTGCAAGATAAATATGTTGAAATTACATCTACTCGAAATTAAAGTAGACGATCTCAAGCCTGAATAAAAGAGGAGGGTTGACCTTTTTTTTTAAGTTTATCTAAAAAAATATTTACAAAAGGTATATTAAAAAATAAATTTATAAAAGGTTTTTTTTTTTGTTTCAAATAAAATTTAAGTTTGATTTTACAAAAACAAAAACAAAAACAAAAAAAGCACGCGAGCGCGACCCACGAGTAACGAGCTGACCCCGTGCCATCACTCCAAACGGCAAAACCTGCTGGCTGCTTCAATTTCTCTCTCCACAAAGACTAAACCCTAAATGCAATTATCTATTATTCTGATTTTATTCCCACGTACTCTTAGAAAAGGATATATAATGAAGAAAGCAATTTGGAAGAGAAGATTAATACGTATTCATTTATTTCTCTCTTATATTTCTGTACAATAGGTTGGCTATTTATAAGAAAGAAAGAATCTAATCTAACTAATTCTATACAAGTTGGTAAATGAAAGCTGTACAAAATAACTGAATTTGAAAACAAACTTCAACAGATGCATCTTCTTCTAGAGTATTCTTCACGAGTCCAACTATGCGCCAAGCTGGGTTTGTGACTCACGTCTGCTGCCACTGAACTTGAGTTGGCACCAATACTTCTTTGTCTTCCTGCTGACTTCCTAAATTCAATAGCCCCCCGCAAGATGGAGAGTGTATATCTAATACTCCCATCTTGAGCAAATGAGAGTACAGACTAGGAGAACATAGAGCTTTGGTTAATAAATCTGCAACTTGTGACTCGCTGTTGACATGTTCAGTGATTATGCTCCCTTCTTGAATTTTGTCCCGAATAAGATGGCAGTCAAGTTCAATATGCTTGGTTCTTTCGTGAAAAACTGGATTTGATGCAATGTAGATGGCAGCTCTATTGTCACAATATAAAGTAGCTGACTGAGGATGCTAATCCTTAAATCTTGGAGCAAATATCGTATCCAAGTTAACTCACAACATAAATTCGCCATTGCTCTGTATTCTGCTTCAGCAGAGGATCTGGAGATTGTTCCTTGTTTCTTAGACTTCCAAGACACTAAGGATTTGCCAATGAAAACACAATATCCTGTGATTGATCGTCTTGTGTCTGGACAAGCCCCCCAATCAGAATCACAAAAACCTTCCAGTTGTAAGATAGAGCTGGCAGGATAGAAAAGACCTTGCCCTGGTGATCTCTTAATATATCGAAGGACCTTATAAGCTGCATGAAAATGGGGAATTCGAGGAAAGTCCATAAATTGACTAAGCAATTGCATTGGATAGGAAAGATCAGGTCTAGTAATTGTTAAATAGAGTAATCTCCCAATCAATCTTTTGTAAACAGAGGGGTCAGTAAGAATTTCACCATGATTTTTGGATAATTTCAAATTTTGGTCTAATGGAACTTTGGCTGGTGTGACTCCAATTTTACCAGAATCTGTTAGGATATCTAATGCATATTTTCGCTGGCAGATGTAAATACCATGATCTGATCTGGCCACTTCAAGGCCAAGGAAGTACTTTAGCTTTCCAAGGTCTTTGATTCTGAATTTATCATGAAATGAAGATTTTAAACTGTTAATGGTGTCCATGCAATCACTGGCAACAATTATATCATCTACATAGACTAGTATGGCTGTGAAAGAATGTGAAGCAGATTTTGTGAATAAGCTATAATCAGCTTTAGACTGTGTAAAACCTTGGTCTATGATGAAACTGGAGAGTTTAGAGTACCATTGACGTGAGGCTTGTTTGAGACCATACAAGCTTTTGTGTAATTTGCACACTTTTCTACCATTACTTGAGCCATTGATAGTCGGATAGCCTGGTGGTAACTGCATATATACTTCTTCATTCAAGTCCCCATGTAGAAAGGCGTTGTTAACATCAAATTGGCATAAATGCCATCCTTTAATAGCTGTTATTGCCAATAAGGTTCGAACCGTCACAAGCTTAGCTACAGGTGAAAATGTCTCATGGTAATCTAAACCTTCCTGTTGTGTATACCCCTTTGCCACTAATCTGGCTTTGTATCTTTCAATGGTTCCATCGGCATGAAATTTAATTCTATAAACCCATTTACACCCTACAGTATCCTTACCAGGTGGCAAGTCAACAATTTCCCAAGTTTCATTCAACTCAAGAGCATTAATCTCTGCTTTCATAGCATTACACCATTCAGATGATTGTATGGCTTCTTCAAAGGATTTAGGCTCTGTGTGTGTAGTGATGGAAACTACAAAAGCTTTATGTGGAGATGAAAGTTTATGGTAAGAGAGAGTAGCTTCTAAGGGAAAAGGTTTACCTGAAGAGAGTGTGACCTGCTGCTTGGTCAAGTCCTGAGAATGAGGAGGTGAGCTTGCCTGTTGACAAACAAATTCTTGCAAATGAGAAGGTAACCTTTTTATTCTGGTGGATCTGCGTAGGGCATGAAGTTCTGGTGATTCTATGGCAGATGAAGTATCATTCTTAGATGAGGGAAGTTCTTGGGCTGATGAATCTGATTCATGGTCTTCTGCTGTGATGTTATTAGAAGGTAAAGGAGCTGGTGAATTTTTATTCTCATCACTGTATGTGTTATTTGAATTTGTAAATTCAAAAACAGGTTGAGGGATGTTTGGGAAAGAATCTGATGTAGTGGTAGGAGGTTCCTTGTAAGGAAAGACACTTTCATGGAAAACAACATTTCGAGAGATGAAAGTCTTGTTCGTTTCTAAGTCAAGGAGTTTGTATCCTTTGATGCCAAAGGGATATCCAAGAAAGACACATCGATGTGCCCTGGGATCAAATTTATGCCTACCATGGACAAGAGTTGTAGCAAAAGCCAAGCATCCAAAAACTCTAAGATGGGAGTACGAAGGTTGAGTTTGAAACAACAATTCAAATGGTGTCTTGTGATTAAGGAGAGGTGAAGGAGTTCTATTTATAAGATAGACAGCTGTAAGAACACAATCACTCCAGAATTTTAATGGAATGGCACTCTGAAATTTGAGAGCTCTAGCAACATTTAGAATATGTTGATGCTTTCTTTCAACGATGGCATTTTGTTGTGGAGTTTCCACACAAGATTTTTGATGTATGATGCCCTTTTTTGAGTAAAATTCTATCATGTTAAATTCAGCACCATTATCACTACGAATTATTTTGATTTTAGTGTCAAATTGTGTCTCGATCATGTTACAGAAATTTTGAACAGCATTTGAAGCACCAGATTTGTGTTTTAAAAGATAAACCCAAGTACATCGACTATAATCATCAACGATTGTCAGAAAATATCTTGAATTATCATGGCTAACTTCATTGCATGGTCCCCATAAATCACAATGCACAAGATCAAAACACTTTTGTGCTTTGTGTTGACTCGAAGGAAAAGGAATTTTATGTAACTTTGCTAGAGGACAAACTAGACATGGTTTCTTGTCCATAACAGATTTTGAACTAGAAGTGTGACCAGGTAAATGAAAGTTGGGATATGATGAGTGACCTAATCTATAGTGCCATAGGTCAAATTCATTTGAATGGTTGATGACTGAAGCAGCAACAGGGAGTTTAGTAGTGGCAGGAGCAAGGATGTCTGTCAAGGCTGAAGGAGATACTTTCTTCTGCAGTAGATGATACAGTCCATGCTGCACCTCACCCATTCCAGTCGTTGTCCAAGTCACAAGGTCCTGGATGAAACAAGTTTCAGAGAAGAAAATCAGGCAGCAGTTTAAATTCTGTGTCATCTTCCTGGCTGAAATGAGATTAAAAGAAAATGAAGGAACGCATAAAACATTTTCAAGGATAATAGAATCTGTGAATTTAACACTGCCAATGTGACTAACCGAAACCATTTCTCCATTTGGCAAAGTTACTGAATATGAAACAGGTATTGGATTTGAAGTAAAAAATGAGGTGGAACAGATCATATGATCTGTTGCTCCTGTGTCTAATATCCAAGGAGTAGCAGAAATATTATGACATTTAGTTTTATATGCTGATAGACCAAGGGAAATACCAGACACTTTTGGTATAATACCATCAGTGGAGGAGGTGCTAATGTGGCTGGTAGTAGCTTGATGATGTTGTGATTGAAGTAGTGCCATCAACTGAGAATATTGCTCTTGTGTTAAGGAAAAATGTGGATTATCATTGACTCGCTCCTGATTAAGAGGCATAAGAGCAGCAACTTGATTGGCATAAGATGTGATTGGTTTGCTTTTCCCTTCAAACTTGTGTCCTGGAGGATATCCATGCAATTTGTAACACTTGTCTGCTGAATGTCCAGGCATTTGACAATGGGAACATGGCGATTTATTTGCTTTGTAACACCGTTCAAGGGAATGACCAGGTATCTTACAAAAGCTGCAATAATAACTTTCTCTCTTCTGAATTCCATGATATGATTTTCCTGCATTGAAATTTCTTTTTGCTAACATTGCCATAGTGTCATTAGATGGACTGTCAAAAGAGATCTGCCGCCTCTTTTCTTCTTGCTGGATAAGGGCATATACCTCATTCAAACTTGGGAACGGTTTAATGAGAAGGATTTGCGCCTTTAATCCTTTATAAGAATCATTAAGCCCCATCAGGAATTTCATGACCCAATCTCTTTGTTGACTATTTATCACATCTTTCAATCCTCCACAAGAACAACTAGGGATAGATTCATAATTCATCAATTCATCTAGGAATGTTTTTAATTTCGAAAAATACATACTCACACTATCCTGATTTTGCATCAGATTGGCAATGTTCTGTTTGATCTCAAAGACCCTTGGTGCATTCTGCTGGGCAAACCTTTGCTCATGTTCATTCCACAATTGATGAGCTGTATCAGCATATAGAGTGCTGCATTTGATGTCAGGTGCCATGGTGTTTTGTAGCCAAGTAATAACTATGTCATTACATCGAAGCCAATGCTCTATGAGGGGACTGTCTGCAGTAGTGGGTTCACATATGCTTCCATCGATAAAACCAAGCTTGTTCTTAATTCGAAGTGCACGTTTCATGGATCTTGCCCAGGAGTGATAATTGTTTGAATCCAGAACGTGAGAGACAAGCAAGGATCCAGAATTATCATTTGCCCCAATGTAGAAGGGACTACTTGGATGTGAGGGATCAAAATTTGTATTTCTGGTTTGAGTGACATTAGCATTGTTTTGAGCGGTATTTGATTCCTCTGAATCATTTGAATCAGCCATTGTTGTCTCTGATACCATGTTAGAAAATGATATATAATGAAGAAAGCAATTTGGAAGAGAAGATTAATACGTATTCATTTATTTCTCTCTTATATTTCTGTACAATAGGTTGGCTATTTATAATTCTTCACGAGTCCAACTATGCGCCCAGCTGGGTTTGTGACTCACGTCTGCTACCACTGAACTTGAGTTGGCACCAATACTTACTTCCTAAATTCAATACGTACAGTTCTCTGAGGTATAAAAAATTATAAATCTATCGAATTGTTTGAATTTCAGCGATGGGGAAGACTAGATAGCGGTAAGATTCATTTCAACAATTTGTTTCCGTGCGCGAATGTAATTCCTGTAATTAGTTTAATTTTTTGTTTTGTTAGTTCCATACCAGATGGATAGGGAAATACTCGTGCAGATCGCAAGTTTGACAAAAAAGTTCAATTTTATGAGAGTAAGTGTGCACTTGTCTATAATTTCATTGCACTAATTAATCAATATTAGATTGATTGGTCTGAGGTTATTGACAAAAAGGATTTGTATAAGCCACTTCTTTGTAATTGGTGTAATTTGTTCCGCTTAAATAAAAGTTTAAACTCAATTTCGTAATTTTACGTGTTTGTTACAATGAATTGTATACTTTCAAACTGTATGCATAATTTCCAGTGCTTTTTTGTGCATCAACAGATTTTGAAGTATGTATCAACTTGAACTAGAATTAGTAAAATATAGAGTTATGAATAATCTTTTTGAATGAGGTTCAGCATTAAATCTACAATTTTTTATGTGTATTATTGCTTTTTGTAGCTATTCGAAATGCGCTCAAAAATCTATTACTAAGGTATGAATCTTTTACCCGTTTTCACTTCTCCATACAAATGATGTAATGTCCTCAATTTTAAATATGAATGCAATTACCAAGGTATGAATCTTTTACCCGTTTTCACTTCTCCATACAAATGATGTAATGTCCTCAATTTTAAATATGAATGCAATGCTAATAACGCTAAACGATGGAATTAATATTTTGATCGTGGTCGACTTGGAAATTTTGTGCCTCATTAGGTCACACGAGGAATTTGGAAGCTTTTTTCCGAGGATCAATTCATATCTTTGTATTTGTGTTTATGCATAAATTTGTTCAACTCATAAGGAGGTATCGTAATGTGGTTGTAGCGAATTTTCTGGATCAAATATTGAAATACTTATTGATAGGTTGATGGGATGTATCCCGTCATAGGTGCTGATCTTACTTGGTTATCATGTACCATGGGTAAAAGTTAGTAGCTGCCTAGCTGGATAGTGATAACTTTTGCATCAGAGCTTAAATGTCTGGAAAATGTGAGATTTTGAAAGCCTTGGTGCCCATGATGATTTAGACATTATATTAAGAATACATCTGCTAGAAATCTTGCTCTGCTTCGGGTGCAGTGGTTTCTTATAAAGGCTGGCAGATTCATTTTAGGAAAAGTTATTTGCCTATCTTAAGGAAAAGTTATTTGCCTATCTTATTTCTGAGGAAGTAACTGTGGTGCTACCAGGAGAAGAAGCAATGGTAAAGGAGCCGGCAAAAGAAACTGAAGGCATATGATCTTTCTTCACTCTCAGATTTCCTTCCAAAACTCTGGATGCTTCCCAAGAATCAAGACCTGCTGAATTTAAACTCCAATTGTAAAACCAGAAATAATCTAGTGTAAGTCTTCAAGACAATTAAATATTGTCATTATTTTCCTCCCTATGTTGTGATTGTTCCTATGATATTCATTATCAGGTTGAAGGAGAGCAATCAGTTGAAGACAGTCATTAAACATCCTACTTTCAAATCAGATCCATTGGGTGCCATTTATCAACATTTGCAGAATACACAACCTGCCATGGATGATAAACCTAAAAGGAAGGACAAGAAATCTGGAAAAATGAATGCAAAAGAAAAGAAGTCCAAAGCTTTTGCTGAGACTCAATCAATGGAGATTTGATTTTCGACAATTGCCCTTGTCAACTGGCCGCTTTTGTTATCTCATCTACCACATATTCTTGATTACTCAATTATAATAATAGAGCAGTTCTATAATATATTGAGCGAATTTCAATAATAGTGGAAAACGTGCATTATTTCTTGATTATTCTAGCATGAATGTAATTTGACCACCGTAACTCACAAGGTTGCTGTTCTTTTGTTCATACTTGATCATAAATTCCTGACTACTCAATTATGATCATAGAGTATTACTATATTATTTGGACTAAATTTTATTATTAGTTGAAAACATGGATTGATTCTTGAATATTCTAGCATGAGTGTAATATGACCGTGACTGCTAGACGGTAGCTGTTCTAATGTTATGACTTCATAGATTGGTCTTTTGCAGAATTATCAGTGCATGTGTTAGAACCTGCAATCTGATAGCAAAGAAAGGGAACTCGACAGTCTTGTCTATAGGCTGGACGAACTTGTTCCATTATTGAACGCAGGTAGACTAAGAGAAGCAGTATTTTTTGCCTTTCACAAGATCCTCCAGCTCGTTTTTAACATCGGAGATGGAAAAGGAGAGATCTACCAAAAAAGGAAAAAACTTGTTATGTAGCATATAGTTCCTTTTCTACTTTTTGCTTCTTCAATGATGAAATTTCCTCGTTTAAGTGTCCGGACGAGTCCCAATATTAACTGTACAGATTCTGTGGTCTCACTGCCAAAAGCTATGCTCAAGTAATAAAACCGAGTTTCTAAGAAGAAATCCATCAACTACTTTCCGGCTGTTAAAGTTGCTTAGCAGCTTGACACTGCTATTACCAGATTTGTTAAGAACTGAATCACACTTTACAAAATTTGAGCTTTTTCTTCTTTAATATAATATTCACCTTACCAAAGAGCTTTTATAAATCTTCGCAATTTTAATTTTTTGGCAATCACCACTATGCAGTATCAAGTATTCACGATGCAGCAAAATGCATTGAGTTTAGGCATCTATATAAGTTTGTCACGTGGAAGAAATTTAAAGATGAACACACTCAATTAAAAAATTGGGTACAATAAAATCACTCAACGCAGCACATAGCTCTGATTGGACGACCTAATTATTTGTTCGCTGAGCTAAAGCTACTGATGGAAAGAATAATTTCAACATAAAGCATCAGATAACAATCCTACAATTTAAGATTAACAAATTCCTCAACCGTGGGAATTTCCCCTATTCTCTTTAGCGACTGCTGCTTTGGTTCTTCGTCGATTCCAATAGCCATTACAGCTTGCTTCCTTGGAGCAATCCTTCCGACACTCGTGAAACTCACATGCACATTCTCCTCTACCAAAATGCTTCCACTTTTCCAATCATTCCTGGCTGATCAACCTGTCTGCATAGGATGATACTACCTTCTATGCTATCATCAACTTCAAAAGACCCAACCTTTGTTAAATGTGGAATGCCATCTTTAACTCGACCCTCAACTTTAATCTCCCCCAACTCAGAAATGGCCCTGTTTGAATTTTGATGCTACATTTGCAATCTGAACTTGGATGAACTCGAGTGGACTTTCGGGTGATCCATTTAGGAAAATCCGTTCTTCAGTTATGCGGAGTCCCCTCTGTTTAGCAGTAAAATCAGCATTCACCAAATTAACGAAAACACTGGAAATAGGCTCTATCAGACCCTTGGTGATCATCGCACGAAGCAGCCTTGTATCGAGGTCATCTGGAGCTCTGGCAGAGGCATATGTCACCTTCACAGTTTTCACACCACTTCCACCTGTAACTAGTTGAACAGCAAGAGCAACAAATGGTTTTAGCTGAGTTTTAGTGAAACAATCTAAGGCCAAATGTCGTTTTAAATTTGCAAAGTTGAGACTTTTGGCAAAGCATATCCACCAAGAAGATATGAAACGTAATAAAGCTGAGACTAAAATGTTCACAATGTGGGAAAGGTGTTAGGTTTATATATTACATTGGCGATTCTGTGAACAAAAAAATCAACTTGAACGATTATAAAAGCTTAGAGACTAAATCGTAAAGTTTCATAGTTGGTTGGATAGCCTAGGGTTCCAGGTTTCATGTTTGGAACAAGAAGGATTCACGCCGATTTTTCGATAGCTGCTCGCCGGAGTGATGCTCGAGCGGAAGAATCAAGGACACCATTGCTCGACCTTTACCCTACTGTCGCTCGAGTGATATGCCCTTCGCTCGAGCTAAACGTCCTCCTCGCTCGAGCGACACATTTATGCGGTCAGACCTAATTCGCGATCTTGAAGAGTTTTACACGGCCCATAACACCTAAACGTCTCCAACTATAAATACAGAAGTTTGGGACGAATTTCAGTGGTTGCTTCATTGTGCTTTCATTGCATAATATATTCATATCATCTTTTGAGAGATCCCAGAACACAATTCACAGATTGATTCATCCATATCATTCTTGTGATCCGACAACCAAGTTTTAAGTTTTGGAAAAAGGTCAAATTAAAGAATCCAAAACACCTTATTTCCTTAACACTTCAAGGAAGATACTTTCTCAGTTGGATTTCAAAAGTTTCTGGAGGTTAAGAGAAGTTGGACTACAAGCGCAGGAAGAAGAATAAGAATAGGTGATTCCTGGGTCCACTTGGAAGAGACGTGTTCAAAAGAACGTGAGACTGCTACAACAAAACTTGATAGAAGATTGTGAGTATATAAGTATAAGCAGAACTTGAAAGCTATAAGAGGTTGAAGATGAGAAGGATTAGGTAATTCCTGATTATCCACTTGGAAGAAGGGTGTGCAGAAGAACGTGAGACTGCTACAGCATATCTTGGTAGAAGATTGTGAGTCTATAAGTACAGGAGAACTTGGAAGCTACAGGAGGTAGATAGGGAGATCTAGCAGGTTGACTGGACAGTATTTACGATAGCAGATCGCAAAGCTGGAATGAGCAGCAGATCTTGGAGTTGCAGGATTTACAACAGCTAATGGAACTAGTTTGCAATTGAACTGTAACTCACATTGTCTATAGTGAAAGTAACTGGATTGGTCCCGAAGTTTTTACCCAGTTGGGTTTCTCCGTCATCATATTGGTATTCATTATTTTATTGCCAATATTACAAATTGTGGTATTCAAATATAGGATAATTGAATTGTATGCTTAATCATCTAGAAACAATTAAAAATAACATGTTACTTGTTAATTGTATAATTTCGCACGTAAGGTCAAATTTAGTTAGCGAATTTGCGTTTTTTCAAAAGGGATATGGAAAGTTCCATAGAATGACTAAATGTATAGTGTTGACTAGTTTCCTGGTCCTAATCTCATGCACAAGTTCCTATTATCAATTTAGATGTCATCCATCTGAGCTCTACGTCCAAGCCTATAATTTGACAGTGAACCAAAATGAAAACGGGTAAAAGAAATAGAAAAGGTAAAACCAATTCCTAACACAGGTTCGGCCGTTCGGGGATATTTTTGTCCCAACTCAAATTCAAAACTTAAGTTTCAAGGAATTGAACAGAAAAATAAAAAGCAATACTTCCAGTATTCCCGGTTGCCAATTCCATCTGCGGATACGGATTTGTTTAGTGTGCACTAATAGAATAATGATATTCATCATCAGTGCTTACTCAAGTATTGATGTGGCATTTAGATGGCTTTAGTTGATTTGCCATCTTAGCCTCCCTTTTGGAAATAATTTCTCTACAGTCTAATTTATAAATTGATAAAAATTAGTAGTGGATAGGATAAATAAGGTTAATACTTGTGGGTCTATTGAAATGTATGATCGAAAATGAATTACGACCAATTTATAAATGATATATAAATTTGCCAAACTGAGCTTAAAACTAGAATTTAAAATGTTATATCAATTAATATCACATCACAGATGAAAGGTAAGCACCACTTACGAATAGACACTCGCAGTAATATTGTATCATTGTTTTGATTGAGTGCATTGTACAAGAAACAAACTCCATCAATGTATCTCTGGAAACATACGGTAGTTTGTTGGAATTAATTGATTGTTGAATTTAATTGATTGGGTTAAATCATTAAATATGATATATAATGATTTGGGTCATTACAATTAATTTGGGTGAATTGGAAAAGTCTCCAATATAGGCCCATAAGTAGATAATCTCATTTTAAGTATCTTATATATGATAAGGA
>CAIGRB010048679.1:9577-38489 GCA_903798255.1 Fraxinus quadrangulata | reverse complement strand
AGAGAGAGAGAGAGAGAGAGAGAGAGAGAGAGAGAGTTATGGCCCGAAATGGGCAAAATACGCATCAGCCAACATGCGGCCGAGTTGAGCCTGGGACTCTGTAGTCAGGTGAAGGTTATCTTCCTTGAGCTTCAATCCCATAGCATCCACACATACAACATTAGGGAGGTCAATCCCCTTCTGAATTTCTCTAATTTTCTCCACAAATTCGCCTTTTACTAATCCAATTGCAACCTGTAATATGATAATACTCAGTATATTAAGCCAAAAAGAAATACATAGGCAAGTGCACACTAGTACTGATAGTATACACCACGCTATGTTTTCGTAATATAAATGACAAAGTTGCATATATCATGGAAATGGAGCTGAAACGAGAGTAAAGAAGCAAAAATTTATTTAGAACAAGTTATAAGCACGATGGGGAGATCTTGCACGGGAAGGTTCCCACAGTGTTTACAAGCTCACAAGTCATGAGTCAAGATCTAACTTAATGATGTAGAACGCAACAAAGTCATTACAAAACCAGAAATGTGTTGGAAATTTAGTCCCGAAAAACAGAACATTTAGATGTAATGTAAGACATGAAATGTGTGCTTGTTCTTACAGTGTAGGTGACTTTTCTTGTTTTATGTTTGTTAATGTGCATTTTACACTCACTTCACACCTGTTTGATTTCGCTAAAAATCAAAATTTCAGTATATTTTGATAAAGTTGATGAAATGTGTAGTTGAAAATTTGACAAAAGTTGTGAAATCCATAAAATGTGATTAAAATTAATTGTTGATTTAAATTTAGATTTTTATCAATTTTTTTAATTAAACCAAACATGGGCTTATTATGTGATTGGTTACAACTGTGTACACTAATCCAAGTACATTCGGGATTGCTTGGGATTGTGTAAACCTAAACCAAGTAATATAAAAACCAAAACATTGAGAAGACTAGAATGAGTTACTACATTGAACCTCAACGAACATCCTAACATGCTCCTTAAAGATTTGTGCTATTCATCCTTCCATTGAACCCTTTGTCTCTAGGGGAGGACCAAAAATTCAACATTTGATTATATTTGTATCAAATAAAGAGAACTATCAGCAAGACAATTAATTAGGAAACGAGAACTAAAAGGCTCAGACATTGGTTGAATTTGAAGACAGATATATTTGAATCAAAGGAAACAGATGAGTGATGATAGAGGAAGATGATGAAAGTAGAGGGGAAGATAGCAAATTAATATAGACAATGGAAAGCAAGAAAATTATTTCGGGTGAGAAAAATTGAAACGAGTCATGCAAAGACATTATTTAGAAACATTCAGTACAAGTACTAGCCAAGATTCACAAAACCACAAGAAACAATTACATAAATAAATCTATGAAATAAAAAAACCATTCTTGAAAACCAATCAAAGTCCAAATTATATGTACGGGATTATATGATGGCACATTTGATAGAGGAACTGGATAGCACCAAATAATAGGGGGATAAAGTCAGAATCTTTCTCATTATATTGTACCGTCGTTTCTATTGCTGCAAAATTAAGGCATAAATCCCACTTAAGGATTTGGGATGGTCTCCTCATTGACACTTCAAGAAAGAACCTCAAATCTTAACATTATATCAGATACCATAATGTTCAGACAAGCCATTCGATCCATCTAAACATTCAAATGAGCTATCAGATTCCAAAACTAATATTCTCAAATGATTCACCATCTTGTGAAAACCCCAAGTCTTGATAGCATACCAGACATGCATAGATTCGCTGTGTCAATGAGATTGAAGAATGAAGATTACGGAGATTGCATCTGCTATAAATACCTATATAAATTGATTGTAAATTATTGTAATTAGCCTCATTACCATATTTAGGATGTACACAATTTCTATTTAATGGAAGAACCCTCAAACGGGAAAATCATTCAGCCAAATTTTGTCATGATATCAGAGCCATACCTATAAAAGAAATTGTTGAATCTTCCACTGGTTTTCAGTTGCTCTTCGACATCTCTGTAAGCGATTTTCAGCGTGTGTAATCGACGCGATTCTCGGCGTCTTCTGGGTCAGCATTGTCGTTTCTTTTTCGACGTTATTCTGTGCGTAATCGACGCGATTCTTGCATCCTGTGTGTGGGCTCGACGTGATTTCGGGCGATTCATGGCCGATCGACTGCTCTCGTTCATCGGGTTGATTTCCGTTTGAGGGTTGTGTGTGGGTTGTGTTTAAGGAGTAGACCTGCAATTTTTTTGGACTGATTTTAGGTGGCAACTAATTTGCGCTGCAATTTGGTTCATGTGTGGATTGGTTTTGTTTGGTTATATTTTGTAATCATCTATATTACAACGTTATGTCGGTTGACGCCTTTTGTATTAAGTTTACCGAGAAAATTTATTCTATATGGGAATTTCAATTCAAGATGTTCTTAAAAGGGAATGAGCTTTTGGGTCATATTGATGGGTCATCTAAAGCCCCTGAAGATACTAAGGGATGCTCGCATTATCTCTTGGATTTTGGGATCCATGGGGCTCATATGGTAAACAATTTACGCTCTTTCACTACTGCTAAAGAGATGTGGGTTTACTTGAAGCGGAATTATTACCAAGATAATAATGTATGACGATTTCAGTTGGAGTTAGAAATTGCTAACTAAACTCAAGGTAATCTTACAATTGAGCATTACTATTCTGGTTTTTTGAACTTGTGGAGCGAGTACTCTGGTATAATTCATGCTAAGGTCCATGCAGCGGCCTTATCAGCAATACAAGATGTTCAAGAGGTTAGCAAGAGAGATCAGTTTCTTATGAAATTACAACCCGAATTTGAAGTGGTCAGAACTGGTTTATTGAACCGTGATTAGATTCCCTCTTTGGATGTGTGCTTGGGTGAACTTTTGCGTGAGGAACAACGACTGGCAACCCAAACTACTATTGGAGCTGATTTTTCCTGGTCTAATGTGGCCACTGTTGCATATGCTATCCAAGGACGGGGCAGAGGTAAACTACAGTGTTTTAGCCGCAAAGGATATATGCATATTGCTTGTAACTGTCCTCAGAAAGTCTAAAAATACTGTAAACAACTAGGGCATATCATCATAGACTGTCCCACAAGACCTCCACACCAACGAACTCAAGCATTTCAAGCAGTTGCACAAGGTCCTAATCTGGCACTCTCTCAAGCTAGCACTAGTCAACCTGTTTTTACTCCAGAAATAATCCAACAGATGATTGTTTCTACTTTCTCTGCCTTGGGCTTGCAAGGTAAGGGCCAAATTACTTCTCCTTGGTTTGTTGATTCAAGAGCATCAAATCATATGGCATGTAGATCTAATTCCTTACACAACATTCGACGATACACTGTTACACAACACATTCAGGTTGCTAATGGCAGTACTCTTATTATTACTATCGTTAATGATATTGCACCTTCTTTCGATAATGTTTTTGTATCTCCGGGCTTATCTACAAACTTGATTTCGGTTGGTCAATTATTTGATAATAACTGTGATGTGTGTTTCTCTCGTGTTGGTTGTCTTGTGTAGGATCGGGGATCGGGGAAGGTGATCGCGAAGGGGCCTAAGGTCGGAAGACTGTTTCCACTGCAATTTACTATTCTTCCTGCTATGTCTTTGACTTGTATTAGTGATAGATTTAAACATGAAATTTGGCATATGCGATGAGGTCATCTCAATACTTCAATTTTATCTCATTTGTTGAAGTGTGATTTTTTGGGTAATAAAGTCAGTTTTAGTTTTCAATTTTGTCTTTCAATTGTGATACTTGTAAACTTGAAAAAAGTAAGACTCTTCCTTTTCCATCTCATGACAGTCGTGCTCATAAATGCTTTGAGATTATTTATAGTGATGTTTGGGAGAGTGGCACCCATAACTTCACATGCTCATTATAAGTATTTTGTGACATTTATTGATGATTTCAATTGTTACATTTGGATATATTTTCTGCGGTCTAAAAGTGGGTCGGTTCCATTCTTCAAACTTTTGTAGCTAATGTTGAGACACAATTCTCCTCCAGTACTCAAATATTGAGGTCTAACAACAGTGGAAATATATGTCTCATCAGTGTCAATCCTTCTTACAACAAAAGGGTATTCTCTCTCAACACTCTTGTATACCCCCAACAGAATGGAGTGACAGAACGAAAGAATCGTCACCTATTGGATGTTGTCAGAATTATGCTCTTTGAATCTTCGGTTCCACCCAAGCTCTTTCCATAGCAATATATATAATTAATCGACTTCCTGCTCAGCATTTGAATTTTGACTCACCTTATTTTCACTTGTACGGTACACATCCTGGTTGTGACATGTTACACACTTTTGGTTGTGTTTGCTTTGTCCATCTACCTCCTCATGAACGTCATAAGCTTGTTGCTCAATCTGCACGGTGTGTTTTCTTAGGTTACAACATTGCTCAGAAAGGTTTCATTTGCTATGATGGTGTTGCTAATCGTTTTCGTATCTCTTGCAATGTGATTTTTTTTTTAGAATTAGTTCCAACATGTTTCATCTCCTGATTTGATTCCGCTTATTAGCTTTGCGAATGACTCTAGTTCTGTGGAGCGTTTTAAACCAGGTGTGGTATATCAGCGACAATGACCCCCAGACCGACAGCCCCTTCTCGTTCCCGATCCCGATTCCATCCCAGATTCCGTTATTCTTCAACGATCAACTCGTGTTACTCATTCCCCTGATCGGTATGGCTTCTCTACAACTTTATCTCATTTGATAGTTCTTACTTCTTAATCTCGGGCTACTACTCAACCTTGTTGGGAGAAAGCCATGTAAGAGGAACTTCAAGCTCTTCTAGAGAATCACACATGGGATATTGTTCCTTGCCCTCATGGTATCCGACCTATTGGGTGCAAATGTGTCTATTCTGTTAAGATTCGATCTGATGGAACGCTAAAACGATATAAAGCTCGATTGGTGGCTCTTGGGAATCGTCAAGAATATGGAGTGGATTATGAGGAGACATTTGCCCATGTTGCCAAAATAACAATGGTTCGAACTATTGTGGCTATAGCTACTTCCAGGGATTGGCCAATTTCTATTTAGTGGAAGAACCCTCAAACGGGAAAATCATTCAGCCAAATTTTGTCACCCTGTGTGCTGCTTTTCTACCATATGGACTCCAGGCTCCAGCTAAGTTTTAAGGTAACATTCCTCTAATTAGGAACACCAGTATAGATTATCGAATCATGCTTAGTCATAGGCATTGCTATTCTCTACTAATTTTGATTTATTCAAGCAAAAATAATCAATTTTCTGCTTAATTACTCTATAATTTTGATCAGAAAAAAATAATCAACTGACCTGAATCACTGGAAGAGAAGGCAAATTCAGATCAGCACGCACATTGTGAATAAGTGTTTCCATATTCTCCTTATAACTGTCCGCATCAAGCTGGGTTAATGCATCACTCTCCCCCTGATACCACAACATTGCCTTAATTTCACCGGAGCCGCCCTGCACGGCGGCTGCAGCCCTCTTCACCATGTTCTCGTACAGTGGGGTTCCACGCCCCCACTCCTTGATCGCGGTCCCACCTACAGCACACGGAACCAGGCCGATGATTCCCAGGCGCTCCTTCACCGCATTTGCGAACGACATCCCCGGCCCCACTCCGCACGTTTTCTTGTAATCGATGTCGTAGTGGAGGGGTTCAGCCGCCGGCTCCCACTGGAGGTTGGCGTTGAGGCGGTGAATTTTGGAAGGGTCAGGAGAGCACTCCGGTGGAACAATACCGTCCCATTTTTTGTGATTGTCGACTCCGCCGCGGCCCGCCATGTTGCTTTGGCCTGATAGGATGAAGATTTCTCTCGTGGGTTGGGACAGGGGACCATTTTTCTGGGTGGAATTGGGAAGCTCCATTAATGGGCCTATAGAGCAATTCTTGTTTATCATATAGAGATTAATAATAATCACGTGGTAAATTAAGTAATGTAGGAAACAGAAAATATTGGAGTTGATGATGACAAAAAATGAGAACTTTGCTTAAAGTTAAAGCGTCTCTCTATTTTTGAATTAACTGTGCAATTTAATATTTTTAGTTAATTGGTTATTATTTTTTTACAGTTTTGAATTAGTCGTGTTATTGAGTTTTGATTTGCTTTTGTTTATAGGATGAAATTCCCAAATTCAAGCTACATTGGTAAAAGTCGCAAGAAAATGAGAAGAAATCGAAGTTTTGAACATGTATTGGAAAATAAGAAAGAAGAAAATTTGAAGAAGAAACAATGTGATGTGAAGTTATAATGAATAAATAGTGAAGTAAAAGTTACAATACTCCAAAGTTAAAGAAGCTAACGCGCACAGTATACAAACATATTCCATTTAATTTGGTTAGGTTTGTTATTAAGACAGGCACGAGTCTTTTGTATTACCCTATACATTTATTTGCAAATTTTGTTTACAGACCTTTATTGACAAGTTGTGTTACATAGACATAACAATCTGCGTAATAGTAGACGAATAAATTATGTGACGAGATTTAATTAGATCAAAATTTCATCAATCAAACAACTTTCTTACATTTTGACATCCAATCATTCATAAAACATTATGTAAGTAATTATGTACAAAAAGTATTTTCCGATATCAACCTCCAATAGGTGAAAAGATTCTGTATGTATAGAGATACACCATAGAGAAGTGATCCAATAGGTGGAAAAGAGTCTGGGCTTTCAAATCAAGTGGTGATCGACATCAAGCAAATTGATGGTCCCATTTTATGTCGCATCAATTGTCTATTTCTTGTGATGCCATTCAATCTAACCAATGGGATGGCGCATATGCCGTTCAGCGAAAAAGGAAGACAATTTATCTTTTTATGTTTAAGAAATAAGTCATTTTTTGGTGGATCCACACATTTTTTCAGCTCAACGGGTTGCGAAAAAATTGTCGCAACAATTGATAAGGCATAAGAAATCTGAGAGAAAGGTTACACTTGATATGTCTAATCAAGATGGCTCATTTTAAATCCTAGAACCAAATTACGGTTCCGGATCATAATGTAAAATACATACAATCATCTCTCAGTTTCATCATTTTCCGAGTCTCCATCTTCATCCGAAGATTGTTCCTTCTTATGCGCTTCTCCTACTGCATTCAATTTGCACTTCTTCTCTTGCTTCTTCTGTTTCTTTTTCTGTCGTTTCAAACTCTTTTTTGCTGTGCGCTCCTCTGCAGCTTTTAATCTTTCTTCCCTTCTCTGGATGAATTCTGTAATTTCTTTCCTTTTCTGGTAATCAGCATCCATCCTTGCAAGCCGATCTTGTTCTTTCCGTCTCATCTGCCTATACTGTAATCATGGCCCAAAAGGGTTAAATCTTCATGCCAGGAGATAAACATGAGGTGTTAAACTAAAAAGATTTCTATAACCACATTAAGTCCTAAAAGCTGAAAACTATTTGAGCTTGAATTGTTTGTTAACAATATCTTGGCACATATAAAATAATCGGACCTTCCAAAACTATGCACGAATATTCCAGTAGAAGAAAAGAAACCTAATCTGATAATATAAGATGCTCTCGGCAATTTGCTCTTTTGAAACCTATTATGCAAATCTATAAAGTTGCGCATAATATCTAAAGAACAGTTTGTCCAATCTCTGTCTCGCGTTCAGGTCAGCTACATAATTTAAATCCAGTGAAGAATTAAATTAGAGTTTCAGACATAACAGGGGAAAACTGCCAGACAGAGAGAGAACTCTATTTTCAACAAAGAAAATATTGTTGCATGCCATTCATTGAGAGGATTGAGCCATGTATAAATTTATAAACTTTTGTTTTTGTTCCTTGATGGAGAAATGGATCGTTGTCATTGGTTTCCCATACTTTATTTTGAATATTAATCAATGTTTGCAATAAAGGATTTTTCTGCTGCATGTGTTGCTGCATTCAGGCAGCAGCAGTATGGTTTGTGAGATTGGTATTTGTTCAGACAGAGTAAGAGATTTTTTAAATAACTTATGTTTTATATTGGTATCATACTTGCGACTATTACATTACATATTTATTCATACACATACATAAAAATAATCAAACAGAAGGTGTCATAAATGAAACCTTAGGAGCTTGAGCTTGGCGATGAACCAAAGCTACAGTAGGCAACACCCTTGCTGATGCCTTTTCAAAATTTCCATTTGGTTGATGCTACATGTTTCTTCTTCTTTTTATTTAAGTTTATTATCAACTTTTAATTGATATCGAAAAATTTTGCGTTCACACTTAAGCTTCGCATAATTATTTAAAATATTAATCGTTTCAATGCTTTAAATTTATAAATTGCAAGCTTAAATTTCAGTACTTAAAATTTAGTTACTTGAAGTTTCAACAACTATTTGTTCTCTGTTTTCCATGTTTGAATTTCAGTGTTACTAAAACCCTCTACAAGGCGGAGTCATCTAATAACAGGGAAATAATCCTCCTCTCAAAAGAGAGAAAGATTCTTACTCTAAACACAGACACAACATATTACCAAAGACGAGTTTTGTACTGTTGATAAGTGCATTAAGAGGTTCATCTGCATTAAATGTGACAAGTGCCATTATTTGCAATTGACTAGGGCATAATTATAGTAAATTCCATCCCTACCTCTCCATATTGAGCTTTGGTGGGCACTTATTTCACTATAGGCTATTATTACATCAGGTAATCTCGCATTTGTGTTTACTCAACAACTATATTATCTATATACTTAGTCCTTACATCAAAGCTACTGCAGTCACCTATAGAGTTCTAATAGTCAAGGATTGCCTTGTAAAGTTGCCACATTTTCCCAATTCTAATTACATAAATGATGTTAGAAAAAGCTTTTAAATTTTTTTGACAAACAAGCCCTAAATTCTCCCTACTTTTTCGTTGAGAAATGCTAAATGCATTCGCTCTTTGCAAGAGCATGGATTAAACCATTTGTGTGAGCATGCAGACACGATATCTTGTGGGTCCCACTATGCTGTACACATTGTCACCACAGATGGTCCAAATTTAGGCATACATGCAAGGGAATTTAGCAAGCCAACCAATTTCTCTCATCTCTAAATCCACCTGCTAAATTGAATTGCCACGTTAAAAAGTGGAATTGTCCATTGCTTAGTATATAGAAGTAACAGTTAGTGGCAACATGCTATATAAAGTATCAACCCAAGACTCAATATGGATTTCATTTCACGATTTCATGTCAATGTGGATCCATTGTTTCTGAAGGTGTGTGAGGCCTACGCCTTGTGGTCTTCGAGGCGAGGCATACCCTTACAACCAGAGGCTTACGCATCTTGGATATTAGATGCATGCTGTATGAGGCTTTCACCTCGATTTTAATCGGTTTTGGTGGTGGACTTTTAGGTTTTCGAATTCAAGTCCATTTATTTACTACCTGAGATCAGGTACTTTTTAGAAGCCTATACTTGAAAAAATGGGCATAAGTGAAACGAGCATATTTCGGGATTTTTAAAGTTGGCTTCTGTACCATGGCAGTCTCTCTAAACAAGTTGGCCTTGTAGACAGATAACTTTGGGAGAAGGGCTGCAACCTGTTTGGCCTAATCATAAACCCTTTAACTATATGATCTAGTCGAATCAAGTTTGTTTGCCATGACAGAAATTGTGACACCAGCTATTAAGATTGTAATCATTTGACTTTTCTTCGTCGAAGTTCTTTCAACTAAAACTATCCTAGATTAGCTCCCAGTTGGTGAAACAAGAATAGCTCTCATCCGATCTTCAGATGTGGTTCTACCTACGCCCCCAACCACGCCCCTTCTGCCAAGAGAAACGTCATCTTCCAACAAATTATAGCGAGTACATGGAATTCAACCAAATGAACCACCATTTTGCTTGTTCTATATTGCTATGGAATCTTACCTATATAAAAGAACGTGATAGAAAAGAATAGTGTATGACATTGCTCACAAAAGGCAATTATCTCAAGTACAGACATTTCATACTCCATGTTCAGGTGAATTAAAGATACCATATCGTGATTCTCGTAAATGTTAACAATTTCCAGGAACAGTCGATTCAAATGAACCAAATCAGACTGCGAATCTAAGTGATATAATAACACTTCATTTCAGAAAAAGCTGTATGCAATACCTGATGGAAGTCACCGGAGCCAGAACCAGCGGAACTACCAGAGGTGTTGTTGAACCGAACGGGCACACATTCAATAATACGGCGTAGTTTCACCTCGAGGTCCTCATCTTCAGGGTTAGGTTGGGGTGGTGTATACTCGACTAGAGCATTGGAAGAAATCGAAGCTGGAGGCAGAGGAGGGAGCGCCTTCACCTGCCTCTCCGCCACCGCAACCACCTGCAGATCTCCGGCCGCGACTGACGTCCGCCTATCGGATGACGATGACATACTAAATCTAAATTTTCAGCAAAACCCTGGAACCCTGGGTATTCGCTTTACAGAAATGTTTGGGGAAATTTTGGAGCAGAGAATTCAGAATTATTGAGGGACCGTTGTTTTTTTTTCAATTTTCCAAAATATTGAAAATTTGCTTACCTATTTTCGAAAACAAATTTCTCAAATCGAGTTTAAAATTTACAAAAAAAAAAAAACGTGTCGTTTTGGGTGTTTTCAATTACAATTAATCTAAAATTTTCAAAACGTATTTTGGGTGTTTTCAATTATGTGACCAACAAAAACCATCGTCGCCTGACCACGCCACCTACGCCACACTGTCGCCGCACCGCCAAAACCACCGCCACCACCACCACTATAGCCACAACAGCAGAAGAAAAATCATCGCCAAAAGTCACCGCCACACCACGCACACCACCGTCACAACCACAACCACAACCAACCACCGCATTCCAAAAAAAAAGAGACAAAGCCTCTGGCGATCGTAGCGCTCGTTGCTACAACAAATTTACAATTATACTCATAATCCAATAAAAATGGAAAAAAAAAAAAGACAAAATTGTGAGGTACTCATCATCTCAATATTACTCCTCAATGGAGGAAGATGTAGGCGGCCATGGCAACAGCCAGGAAGATATACGTCGATCGTCGCTTTATTTGATGGGTTAAGAGTTATTTCGTTCACTGTAATATAACACATCCACCACGACATTTTTCTGCTCATACTTATCAAATTTAAGAGATAAACTAATGGAGCGCAAAAACATTCTACCAAGTTAAATGGAAAATCGTTTTAAAAAAAAACATGAAATTAGTTCCTATGGTCAGCGATTTGGACACGAGAAATTATATTGTAGCCGGTAAGAGATTGGAACACAGAAGATGAAATTAGTATTATTTTCTCTTTGAATTGTCAAAATTTTCAATGTTTCTCGTGCGAAAAAGAAAATTATATTTTCGCCGGGGAAAAAAGCAAAAGTCATGGTCGATGAAAAAGTTATGTGCAATCAAATGTTGAGGAGAAAGAAAGAAAAATTAGATTTATATTTATGGTGTGTTTAATGGATATTATTGAGAAAATAATGTATTTTATTGAAGAACTTGTAGTTGAAAATGAGTAAAAAATGAAAATAAGAAAAATAATATGTATACAACAAGGTGTAAATAGTGATATGATAAGAAAATGTGATTAAAAAGTGGGTTAAGCCCTTTGTACACATCCCCTAACAATAGGAGGCCCGCTTCTAAAAAAAGCGGGTCCCCCAATTGTGAGGAGACTAATGTACACTAAATTTGATCCTTAAAAAGTAAGAAAAAATTATTGATGTGATAGAAAATATTATTTTATTGAAAAATGTGTAGTTGAAAATAAAATTTGAAAGAGCGTATTTTGATAAAATATGTGTCAAATAGGGGCTTATGGTGTAACAATAATTGTTATTATTAAAACGTATATTAAGCTCCTGTTTGTTTAGCATTAATTTTTCAGATTTAGAAAAATTTCAACAGTTGCAATTCAAATTCAGCCACCATTTTTTATCATTTATCTCACAGCTGGACCCACATTTGAAACTAACGATATTTTTTTTTCTACTTTCCAACTGTTTAATGCTAAACAAACAGGATTAAAACCCTAAGGAAAATGTTTCTTATACATAACTATTTATATAATATTTTATATAATGATGATGTGTCAAAATATAAGTGAGAAAATTATTTGATTGATGAGATTTTAATCTAATTAAATTTTGTCACATCATCTGTTAGTGAATCATTGTTTATATTATTGTGTACACGTAGCACAATCCAAACAGTGATTATGTAATTTTACTTAATGCAATTTAAGTAAATAAGAAAAATATCAAAAATTGTGGTGTACTAAAAAAAATTTGTAGTGATAATATAATTAGCCTTTGTCTAAAATATATATTTAGACCACTCTGTATAAGCTTGTTTGAGTCCAATTTTTTATTTTTTTTTTATGAAAATTTATTTTGAAATAGGATTTTGATGGATAACGTGTTGTTAAAAAATGAGAAAGCGTTTTAGGTTTACGTATAATATTATTTTATTTAAGAATATGTAATTAAAAATAAAATAGAGAAAAAAATGTATTTTAAAATAATGAGTACCAAACAAGGGCTATATAAGTGCATCAAACTTTAATTATCAAAATAGTTAACATATTTTATCCTACGATTAGTATGGCTGAACAACGAAACTGTCAACAGTAAAATCGAATCGAAATCGCTTTTTGAAACTATTGGTTTGATCCACGTAAATTTGTCAACGTTTTGATTTTGAATTAAACCAAACATTTTGAAATGATTTATTTAGGTTTCAATATTTGTAAACCGTTTTAAATAATCAAACCTTTCAAAAAAAATTTTAATTTTATCCAACTCAATTAAAACTAAGCACAATCTAATTAAAAAGATGCATCGATGTTAGACATAACCTAAGTAAAATTAATACCTAAATAGACAATTATCAATCCCATAACTCGTATACAAATACACATTAGTCATCATAACTATGAACGCAAAATCTTCAAATTGGGTGAAGTGTTAAAAAATTGTCGATGAACAATATTCATTGACTATCCATTACAATTCAGTAGACAATTAAATAAAAAATGAATTCAAACTTACATTTTTTTTTTCTTTTTGCTAATAATTTTTTCGAATTTCAACTAAGTTTTCAAGTTAATTATCCAAAATTTCTTATTTTTTGGTAATTGTTTGCTATATTTTATTAGTAGTTGTGTTGTTTCGTTTTGTTGTGATATGTGTCAAGCTCCCTTAAATTTTCATCAAATAGCATTTTTTATTTATCACTGTCTCGATTTTCTAGTCATGTCACTCAATTAATTATTTACATTTTAACTTAGTTTTTAAATTTTACCGTTAATTGCTAAAATGACTTGGTAGATTAGTTAAATGTTCACTTTGAAAATTTGACAAATGAGCATAACAAGGAACCTATATTGATTCATCAATATTTGGATAATGTAGAAGCATGGAANTTTTTATCTTAATGGAGATAATGAATCATGTGTTATAATTGTAAATGTCGCACCAATTAATACGACTAAGATGTTAGAGAATTTCTATCATATTATTGCATTATAATAAATAGAATTATAGAATTTTGATTTGTAATATTTGTAATGGTATTATTTATGTTTTAACATGAAATTTAAGACTAATATTTATGATTTAACTTATTTGATATAAGTTATTTTTTTATTTGTTAAATTGTGATTTTATATTGGTTTGGTCTAGAAATTGAAATGGTTTGATTTGATTTGAGATTTTGTCACAAACCGTCCAAACCAAATCATATTCACCCCTAAAAATTAGGTTCCAAAGAGAGCAAAAAAGACTAATTTTCTCATAATATTTCTAATACAAAAATACAAATAAAAATTATGTAAATATTAGTTTCTCGTTTTAAAGCACACTAATCTTAAACAAGGTTATATTTGATATTTTCCGTTAAGTTTCGTAGTAACACAATTAGCGTAAAATTTTAAATATTTTTAATTAACCGAAACATATGAATTATTCGTGTATCGTAAGTATATATTGGAATATTCACGCATCACGTCGATGTGCATGTTAATTTTGTAAATTCCATTTACTTGAGTAGTCAATAATTTAGTAAAATAAGTTAAAAATTCTCGTAAGATTTCTCAATTTTATTATTATTATTTTTTTTTTTAGGTGATCATTCCACTCATTTCTTTCAAAGTCGTATAGAATATGATTTTTCTTAATCGATAGGAAAAACGACAAGTCATCATTTGAGCATGTTTGAAAAGTGTTTATAAATAGTATAAACTATAAATAAATAAAAACAAGTAGTGAATAAATGAATAATATTTATGAATCATTGTGAGTAAAAAGTGACTCATTAACTCCATAACACAAAATCTATAAAGATGATCACCTCATCTAAATTGAATATATTTCAAGAACTACTCAATTCAACTATCTTGATCCAAGAAAAAATAGTCTAATAAGTATTATCATGGGTAGGATTACAAGTAGTAACATTGTTTATTTTTTGTAGGTTGGTAGTGGAATTGAATATTTGCACGTTTAATTATTTTATAAATAACCCTTTCGGTGTAATCGTCAACAAAAATGTAATTCCTAGGTTGCTAATCAAAATCATTTATCCATAGTTAGGCCCAGTGGCGGACCTAGTACAAAAGTTCAACACGGGCGGAAACGTAAAGTCGAGAAGAAAGGGCCAAAATAAAAAGGCAAAACTAAAAGGGCTAAAACTAAAAAAAAAGGCCCAAACTTTTTTAAATATCCAACTCTATCAGCCCAAAACAAAATGACCAAACTTTAAAAAAAGAAGCCCAATGATTTACTTATTCCCTTCTTCCTATCTTATTCTTCTCCCCTTGTTCTTCCCGTCTTCTCATTGCACCCGATGCCTAAACTCTTAGCATCCAATGTCAACCATGGTTTCCCTTTTCCAATCTAGTGGTATAAACTCACCGAACCCGGATGTAGATCCTTGCACAAGCCTTCAAGATTATCGCTGTCAAGTTCGTATTGATTCCACAGGTGCTCTACTCCTTCAACATTTTCGACGAAAACTAGTAAATATGAAGTCAATGAACCCAATTCATAGATTCTGTACATCTTTTGAATTCTCATCCAGTATTCGAATTTTTGTATGTACTCGCGAGCTCTCCATTTTGTCAAATCAATTACCATCATGCCGATGTTGAAATAACATGGGTTACAGCCTTTGAATACTGTGGAAAATGCCGGACTTTTCTTGAATCTTGATGTGAATTAATGACTGAAATTAGCATAGCATTCTTCTTCCCAATATTCTTCTTCTTCTCGTCTTCTCTCTACAGCAACAACAGTGATACGGCTCTCGACGGTATTGAAGACTTCGACGGATCCAGCACGGGCGATCGCACCCCTTCGCTGGGTGCTGAGTCCATCCCTGGTAAGGCCACAATTTTAAATGGGTCAAAAATCACAACTATTTTGGTTTCGAATTCGTGGATCCACCTTGAATGCGAGTGAACCCACACTTCTTTTCCCATTCAAACTTTCCTCTCTTGAAGTATTTCACCGTTGACCATCTCTAGACCTACCATCAGGCCAGCGCTAAAGTTTTTTCGCTTTATTTAGTGATTTTAGCTTAATTATGATTTTTGAGCAACAGTTTTTCTCAATTCGAGCCGTTTGGCCCCCATTATTACACGTTATAATGGAAGGAATAATAACTATTTAGAGAATGTGTGGTTAAAAAAGAAAAAAAAGAGTTTACTTATAATATTATTTTATTAAAAAATATGTGATTAATAAAAAAAGAGATAAATGAATTATAATTTAATTGAGTCAAACGGGCCAAAGTATAGTGCTACACCCACTATTTGTAGTCCAAGTAAAGAAAGTATTTAGTCAAAGTCAAATGGGAATTTAAATTGAACAAATAATTTTTATGGGTCTATTCTACAATTACAAGTACTTAAGGGCTATAAATAAATAAAATAAAAATCTAGGGATTTAGTTTCTATTTCTATAATTCAAGTAAAGAAAGTATTTAGTCAAAGTCAAATGGGAATTTAAATTGAACAAATAATTTTTATGGGTCTATTCTACAATTACAAGTACTTTAGGGCTATAAATAAATAAAATAAAAATCTAGGGATTTAGTTTCTATTTCTATAATTCAAGGGCTAAAAGTTATCTTATATGAATATTGGGGACTTAATTTGCAATTACACTTTATTTCTCCATTAACTAAAAGAGAAATTGATCCATTTTCCATTTGGGAAAGGTAGAAATCAGAAGATCGAGAAAAAGAAGGAAGGAAAAGAATTAAAAAAAAAAAAAAAGGAAGAAAGAAAGGAGAAAAAGGAAGAAGGGCTCGACTTAGCCATTCCTCCAATTTCTCCTTATTTTCAAGAGGTAAGTAATTCTTTGTAGTTGAATATTGTTACATTTAGGTTTGTAATTAGTGGTTTAACTTTAAAGATTTGGAAGCGAAAATAAATATTGGAGAAGATATGTTGAAGAAAGTGAAACTTTGAAAATAGGTTTGTGAAAGAGACTTATTCTTTATTTCCTCGTGTTTATATAATACCAAATACTCGATTCAAGGATTTGAGCTTGAATTTCCTCCATTATTTAAGCAATTTTTAGCTATTTTTAAGCAAAGGTAATACAGTGGTGTTACGTTTGAAATTCTGTCCCTAAAAGTTCTATTTCCGTCAAAAGTTTCTGTGCCAACTTTCTATATTCAGAATTTATGTTTAAGTTTTTATGTTCTGGAATTTTAGTGCTGTTTTTATCAAACCTTTGGTGTCTCAGATTTCAAAGGTTTGAATGAAGCTAAATGACAAATATTGGAGTCTAGTTATTGGATTATGTATATGGGTGAAATTAGACAGTGACTTGAATTCAGAAAGTATTTTGGTGATTAGTTGGTAAATAACTAAAGAAACGAAAAGTCAGAGAAATGAAGATGCAAGAGTAAATGTAGAAGTTGAGGAATTAAGTGGTGAAGTGGCATTAGTTTATTGTTTGGTTGTAATTTGAGTAATTATACCATTATTTCATGTGGCAACGTGAACGTTTGGAAAAACTTGTCAACCTAACGAGATTGCTTTCTATAGCTTGTAAGTGGAAACCTTATTTTTCAGAAAATGAGCGCTTAACTACTTTATAGTTGTTAATAAAGCATACATGAAATGTTTATTTATTATACTGCTTATAGTAAATTATATAAGTTGTAAAATTTACTTATTTTAGATGATTAAGACAACATGAAATAAGTTGTTCTTTTTAAAGTTAAATTCATTTATGTTAAATCATTTCATCGTCATATTATATCAGTATATCTGAAGTTTATTTAGAACCACCCAAAAGTACCCTATGTGATTTTACCCCAATCTGCACTTCATCGTCATATTACATCAGTATTAAATATTTCAGTATACATAAAGTTCATTTTAAAAACAGCAGAAAGTACCCTTACTACCCTATGCGAGGGTGTGAATGTGTTTCCACAGTATATAACCTAATATGGTTATTTTACTCGCTTCGCACTGGTGTGAATGCGTTTTTACTGTGTATGACTAGATATGGTGATTTTACCCACCTTGCAATATTGTGAATATGTTTCCATAGTATATGACCATAACATATAGCCTTTGGACAACTCTGCTCGTGTATGACCAAATTTAAAAATTACAGAATTATCAGATTATAAATAGACTTGCTATGTTCATCGAATTATTGTGGGCACAGCTCTGCACTGGTACCTTTTGGTGTGATTTTTCAGTATTATTGTAGGCACAACTTATCGAATTTCAGATTACAGAATTCAATTTATTCTGTTTACAGAGTAAAGATTTCAGCTTATAGCAATGTGAAATGACATTTTTGCTCAAATTTTCATTGCTATCAGATTCCTTATATTTAAGATACTTTACAATTGTTATTTAGAATAAAGAATAAAGGATTTTGTTATTCCATCATTTTTAGTCTTAAAAGTAATTATCAGATTTTAGAATTTTTTTCATTTTTTTAAAGTTGTAATAGAATAAATAAGATTCTTCAGTAAATATATATAAATAAGAAAAATGTACTTATTTGTGAAGTGTCTACTGAGCTACAAGCTCATATATTTTGTCGCCATTTTTCGTATTATATGATAGTTGAGTTGAGCAGCATTTGATCATGTTCATATGTCGAGTTAAGCCACTTGACATAATTAGATTGTATGATTTATTTGATTTAGTTAATTTGTCAAGTATTTAAATATATGAGCTCACTACATTTTTGTAGTTTTACGTCCTTTTGGGTTGTATTGTAAATTATATTAAAACTGTCGAGCTGGTTATACTTAGTTGTGGTTAGTATGTGTTAGAGGGACAGATTGTCTTGAGTATCTTTTAGATAATACATGTTTGGAAAAATTTTGTTGCTTTTCAAATGGTTTTAGTCCGATTTATAGGGGAATTTTGTCAATTTTTTTTATTAAATTCGCAATGGTTAAAGATGGTCAAAATCGGCCTTAGTGGTGGGTCCCGTGCCTAGTGACATCCATCATCGATGCACGTCGCATTTTAGATCAATTAGGGTGATTCGGGACGGATCGTGTCAAACTATTAATTTTACTCAGTTACACACAGAGTGTGTTTGAGCCCCATTTTCATAAAAAAAATGAGCTTTGTAATAGTGTTTTTTTTTTTTTTGGAGAATGTGCTGAAAAAATGTAGGAAAATGTTTTAGGTTTATTTGCAATTTTTTTTTTTTATTAGAAGAATGTGTGGTTGAAAATGATTTTGGGGGTAAAAATGAGTTTTTAGAGAATGGGGTCAACCAGGGCAAAATGTTTGAATTTTTTCTATCCAATCAGACCGCAACTTGTCAATTCAGTTTAGCATCGTATGAAATCATTATAGCATAATATTTTAATTTTATTGTAGACAGTATTCAGTGTAGCTACAGAGAAAAGGAAGGACATGGGTTCTCGGCTACAAATTCAGGGGGATGAATCGGTTCTTTTACGTGTCACCCATTCTAACATCAAAAGTTTTTCAGCCGACGTTCGATTCTCTCTACAGGTAGACTTCTTTTTCTAGTTAACTTAAATGATGTTTTGATGTCTTTCTTCAGTTACCTTGAGCAACTATCAATCAATTAATGAAAAATGACTTTGTAGTACCAGTAAATTGTCACCTCTGTAAATCTAAGTGCCAAACATGTTAACTGTCCATTTCACGCGAAAGGATATGATCAATTGATCACAAATCAGTGTTGAATTTGGATATAGGTAGCTGAGTACATGGGCACATTATTTGTAGAATCAGTAAGCTTACTTAAGAATATATAGATATGCTTTATGTAACTTTGACAACAAGGAAAAGACAAAAATGGCACAAAAGAAGAACATTTGGTTACTTTCGTTAGTAAAGTCTGTGGTTGTGGCTCAGTGCTTGGACCTTGTGCCAGGTGTTTTAGAGAGTTGTTTTGATTTTAAGCATTGGTCACATATCTCGTGTCATGTCAAGCATGAAGCCTGGCACGGGTACAAAATGTAAACAAAGAGTTCAAGTAACGTAGGCCGTAAGAAATATGTATGTACACATTGTGAATGTATTGGCTAGATTATATGTGGTTCTTCTGCTAAAAGCATTCGAGGCATGAAACAAGAATTGCTTGGCTTACTTGTGATGGGTCTGAGATATGTAATCTTGATTTTCTGGTCAGATGACAGTAGAAGCTGTAAAAGAAAAATTGTGGAAGAAATGTGGTACTTCTGTCAATTCAATGTTCCTCGAGCTTTATGATGATACTGGCGCTAAAGTTGCAGATGTAGGGGATAACACGAGAGCCCTTGGTTTTTATTCCCCACAAGACGGGTCAGTTCAGTGTCTGTTTCATTTTAAATTCTCCCCTTTTTGGTGAACATGTGCAAATAAACGTCAGCATCTTAATATGGTTTTCTAATTTTGATTCCTCTCCACTAAATTCCAATAATTTTTAATTCAATAATTACTTTGACAGAAGGTGGTCATGATAAATAATCATAGTCTCTTAGATGTTTCTGCAGGTTCTTGGTGTAACTTCTCAAGTTTTTTTTGCCCCTTTTGTCTGTGTTATAATATTCATTTGTTTATAACTGACAAATCTGAAGCTTTCTGGTTATAGTGGCATATAAATGAAAAGAAGTTTTGTCACTTTCCGTTATTGTGATTACATACAACTTGATCTGAGACTAAATTTTCTCCAACTTATTTGGATACATCATATCTCCTTTTGTAGTTTCCGGCTGCATGTCATCGATCAGGACCCATCATCTGTAACATCTGGTGGTTGGCTGGAAGACACGTCACTTGTTGAGAAATACAAAATTTCTGAAGAGGCATATAAGAAACGTGATGGTAGTCTCTGTGGTCATAATCTTTGTTTCCACTATTGCCTTTGGCTGAAGAAAGATACAATTGTGATTGAGTTTATTTTTTGCATCAGAGTGTTCTAGCGACTTCTTTTATGAAAATAGTGATGAATTTCCGGGTCATAATAATGCATTAGTTCCACCACGTCTAGCTGAATAGGTTTTATGAAGCTGAGGCTTGGTTTATTTAATACCAGCTATCAGCTTTATTATTAGTCAGGCGACTCAGGCCATATTGTAGGCTGAATTTGCAGCTGTCAATTCAATTTTCGTTGGTATTTGTAATTAAGTCTCGCGCATTTTTCTTGCCTAGGTTCTTACCTTGTAATGAGATGAACATTAACTTGATTTGACCCACAATTAATTGCATAATTTGTGTTTCAGGTACTTTCAGAAAGTTCAAGGAAAAATTTGGACATCAACATCCATCTGATCACGAGTCTAAAGTATACATCTCTTCAATATCTCTTGAATGTTTTGCGGATACCTTTTCCGAGCTCCATTATAGTAGCATGATAATCTCTCTGTTGGCTCACAAGTCTCCCTTGTACTCCTCAACAAATATAAAATGCTTGTGATGCTCCTCTTTTAACAAACGAGAATTCTCTGTTTCTGAGCTGACCTTTCAGCCCTAGCTCAATAGCTAATAAAAATGTCCAAAAATGATTCACGTAGCCCGCTCCATGTTTGTTTAGAATATGGCTAGGTTCTTTCTTATAGCTGATTTTTACATTCTTTTGAAGTATATAACTTATCCACATGAGCAAAAATTATTGTTAGTTAAGCACCTTAAGTTTTTTCCTTTGTTTGTAGGACTGTTATCATTTCTGTGACTTGTATCTTTTCTTTTCTACCGACAGATTTCGGACAACTTCATGGAGGATGTTTGTGCAAATATAAAGGTTGGTTATCTTTTCTTTTCTACCGACAGATTTCGGACGACTTCATGGGAGTCTGTTTAGTGCTTGCTTGTAAAACATAATAAGCATTATCAGGCGTAGATAAAGGAGAATCCTAATCAAAGGCTGATATTGATTCTAGGATATCCCAAAATTCTACTCTTCTTTTAGGTTTAGCATTGTCTCTTCATGTTACTAAAGCATTTCGGCAATCCATCATATGAATGTGTACAAATATAACTATTCTGGACACTCTGAATCTGGTAAAAAAAATTTACCAATTTTTATGACGATCACACTATAAGTTTGCTCTACGATAACTTCTGAAACGTGTTTATTGGCTGCCGATGGTTGATTCCCCATCCGTGTTCTGATTTTGGGTGTGTAAGGAAGATCAGGAGCCTAACATAAGCCCTTAAGCTTTAAAATATTTGGGCATTTCTCAATCTTGAATCATAGGTCATAGAGTTTGGTGCAGTTGTTAAGAAGAGCAAGGCTATTCCACATTAATGGTGTTTGAGTCACATTATTTTGGAAGAATGTATTTTGAAATAGTAGATTGATGGAGAATGTATGGTTGAAAAAGAAGAAAAAGTTATTGATGTGATGAAAAATATTATTTTATCGAAGAATATGTGGTTGAAAATGAGTAGAAGAATGAGAATGAAAATTTTAATGTGGCTCAAACGAGGGCTAAAGACCATTCCTTCTGTTAATATTCATAAACCGAGAAATAAACTGCGAACTATTTAATTATTTCTGGTTTCTTAAATAACTCCTTAAACATGGCATTATGAATTATAATTGATGTTGTAATACCCAGACCAGGAAAGCTTAAAAAAAAAGGTACTACTCATACTAACAAGGTGCACCTTCTTTTCCGAAAGCCCATCGTTAGAAACTCCATAGTTGAGTGTGCTGGCTTGGAGCAATTCTATGATGGGTGACCCCTTGAGAAGTTTTCTCGGAGAGTATGCGAGTGAGGACAAAGCATGCTGAAAAGACCCATGCTGGTACAGTGGGGATAGTACGTCGTCAATTTAACGGCCTGGACAGCTCGTTAAGTGGGACCCGGGTCGTTACAAATGGTATAAGAGCTCGGTTGCCAGCCGGAAATTGGGAACTAAGTACTATACAGGACAAAGTGCTACGCCATAGGGCGGGAGCACCTCTTGAACCCGTAGGAGCCACCTCTAGAATCCCAACGCTTGGCAACAGATCCTGAGATGGATCAAGCTCATCGCGAGTCTAACGGGGGGTGATTGTAATACCTAGATCAAGAAAGCTTAAAAAAAAGATTTGATAGGTACTACTCATGCTAATAAGGTGCACCTTCTTTTCTGGAAGTCCATCGTTAGAAATTCTACAGTTAAGCGTGCTTGGTTATTTTTTATTCTATGATGGGTGACCCTCTGGGAAGTTTTCTCGGGGAGCGTGCGAGTGAGGACAAAGCATGTTGAAAAGATCCATGTTGGTACAGTGTGGACAGTACGTCGTCGATCCAACGATCGGGACAGCTCGTTAAGTGGGACCCGGGTCGTTACAGATGTTAATTCTGATGTTATTTAATCTGACCTGTAAGATATGTTTTTTTGTTAAGAATGCAGATTTAGATCTAGAAAAGGCTTGAATGCAGAACAAGTTCTTTATTTGTTACTAATGATATGTATTCCTTCCTTTTTATCTAGTCATCCACTATGCTTCAAATTTTATTAATATTCAATTCTTTTTTTGTTTGTTTAAATTCATAATTAACAATCACATTTTTCTTTTCCTTGATAAAAAGGTGGGGGATAGATGTCAAGTTGAACCAGGGGAGAAGAGAGGGGTTGTCAAATTTGTCGGGCATGCAGAAACTCTTGCACCTGGTTTTTGGGTTGGAGTTCAGTATGATGAACCTTTGGGAAAACATGATGGCATGTATGTGACCTCCAACTTCTAATGTTCGTAATATTTGTCGCCAGCTTTAATGTATACAGCTTTCTTGTGCAGGGTGAAAGGAAAGCGATATTTTGATTGCCCTCCGCTTCATGGCGGAATTGTCAGACCAGACAAAGTGAAGGTTTGTACTAAAAGATATTGCAATTTAGAGGCTGTTCGTTTATGAAAAATAAATATGTGCAGAACAAAATCTGAAATGTAGATAATAGTTTGGTGAACATGAATGCTAGTTAAAGAACCAATTTTTCTCATTAGTATCTAGAACAAGCTGACATGCTTATCTAATAAAATATGGAATTTGACAACAGTATATCCATATAATGGGAAACTATTAGCTGAACTGCAGTGCAGATTCAAGAAATCTGATTATGATTGGGTATAATTTTCAAATTTATGTACAAAATGAATGAGCATTACCATGGAACTGTAGCTTAGAAAGCTTTCCAGAGAGGACATGGTTTCATATAAAGGCTTGGCACCTGGTTATCCTAGTTTAAGTTAGCCTTACTCGGGCTAAGTTCAAGCAAATATCAGTTGTTTAAACTACAAGCTTCAGTGATCTCCTAGAAGATTCCACCTTCCCAATGAAACTTCTTTCCACAGAGCCACAACTGAAAAAGAGAAAAGAAAGTGTACAACTGAAACGGATTAACAACAGATAAGATATATACCTCAGTTACCATTTGAACCAGAGCTCTGCTGAATGAAAGAGACTTCTTGAAATTTAGGTTGATTTATGCCAGAGGCAGCCCTATGTCTAGATAACCCTCTAATTTAACCTGCCTATCTTCTGATCAATCCCCACCTTCTACATTTCTGCAGATCATAAATGTGAAGCATCCGATTTCTATTTCATCTACATAAGCATAATTGCTTCGAGTCTTCAATTATTCATCAATGGTAGACATCTAAATTATATGAAATTTAAGAAAAAGACTGGATTGAACAAAGAGTGATGGATTGGAAAAGTAGGCTGGTACAGGCTGCCAAGGATGAAAGAGACTGAGGTGGGTGTTTCATGGAGGTGGACTTGAACATTGATGAGAAGCTTGGAGTCTAGCTCTCTGGGAGGCAAAGTTAATTGTTATCTTGTTTTTTATTATATTTTTTATTATCTGTTCTTGTCTGGGGAGGGTTTTTGAAACAGTTGGCATAACTGTGTTCGGAAATGAAAGATACATAAATTGACTATAGGAAATGTTTTTGCCGGGTTTTCCAATGCTAAAAATGTTTATCCCCTTTTTTTTTTTTTTTTGGTGACTTTATTGATTGAATGAATTGCACTGATATTATTGGCAGCTGATTTTCTATTCCATTCCATTTGCCACGTCTCTCCTTAGTCCCCTATCTATATCTAGTATAAGAATGTTCTTGTGACCTCTTCTTTTAATTCACATAAGATTATTATTGTATGCATTGTTCTAAAAAGCTCGCCTAACCATCACCGAGACGCGAAACTTGGCCTTGCTGCCTAGCGACTCTTGGTTTTTTTACGTCTAGGCAGAGCCTAGGCTCATTTCTGCTCATAAAAGCTTGAAGTTTAACTTTTTGCCTTGCCATGTTTTTAAGAACACTGATTGTATGTATTTTGTTGCTAGTACGCTTCTTAATATTTTTGATCATTGAAATGATTTGAATATTTCTCAGGCTGGTGATTTTCCAGAACGAGATCCCTTCGAGGAAGAGGAAATATGAGTATGGAAAAAAGGCTTTTATGTTTCATACTCTTGATTAATTTCAAATTAAATTCGTAACAACTTTGACGATTTCTGGAATGACGTGCCTGAAGGAATAGCATTTCAAACTATGATTAATTACATGGTATGACTGCTAAATTTATAATTGTTTTCCGGTTTGGTGAATGCAGCTTTACTGGATGATTTGATGAATGTCAGCAAGTGCTTCCAACAAATCTTACATTTATATGTTTTTTATTTTGTGGATATTTTTTCTTGCATCAGTGCATCACCCTTTTTGCTAGCAATAAGAATTCTTTAGGGATTCTCTTATTTCATTATAAAATAAAAATGGAGCCTGTTGGAGAGAAAATTAGGATTTTCATTATTTATTCTCTCTTAAACTCCCCAACGGTTGAGTAACCGCGTGATAAGTTACTTTCAGTCAAATCTGAATTCAAACTGTCAGCTAATCGTGTTTAGTTAGTGCACCATTAGCTGGTCTTTGACAAAAATAATATTTTGAATAGTAAATTTTTGAAGAATTTAATTTTTTTTTAACTTTATATTCTATATCAATCTATTATTTCAAAATACGTTCTTAATTTTTTTTTTTTTTTTTGTGAGTTTAAATCCAAAATTGTTTATAACTTCCCAAAATATATACTTTCCATGGAGAAATTTTCAAATAAAAACTTCTCCATTCTAGAACACTCCTTTAAGCTTAAAATAAAAAAATAAAGCAACTTCCATAACGGCACGACTCAAAATAGGCAAAGTAACGCCCCCACTCCCAACCGTGACATTTCCAGCGAGTTTTCCCTAACTCGATTCATTTACGCGTGTCCCTTACAGCTGTCCCTTAACCGCTTACCTATTATAACCGGTAACTGTAACGCTCCTCCCCTTCCCTCTTTAACCGGCCCTTCCGATTACCCTAATTTCCCCCTCTTTATATCACTCTTCGTCTTCCCCAAGACCCATCTATCAGTCCATACATATAAAAGTTATAAAAATATGTATCTATATTAGGGTTAGGTCTTTTTTACCTGTAATAATGGCGTCTCATTACGGTGGCGATAGGATTAAGGGGCCATGGAGTCCGGAAGAAGATGAGCAGTTACAGAAGCTGGTGCAGCTGCATGGGGCTAGGAATTGGTCTGTGATAAGCAGATCGATTCCTGGGAGATCGGGTAAGTCTTGCAGGCTGCGATGGTGCAACCAGCTGTCACCGGAAGTTGAGCACCGGCCATTTACGCCCGAGGAGGATGAGATCATTCTCATGGCGCACGCAAAGTATGGTAACAAGTGGGCGTCTATAGCGAGGCTCCTTAATGGCCGAACCGATAACTCTATTAAGAACCACTGGAACTCGACGCTGAAGCGAAAGTGCGCCACGGCTATGGTAGGCGGAGAGCTGCGGCCTGTGCAGGTATCGAAGAAACTAGATAGCGGCGATGTTACGTCTGCAATGATGAATGGATTGAAACTAAGTCCTGAGAGGACGAGCCCTGGTGGTTCTGTTGTCAACGAATCGTTTGATAATATTCCAGCGAAGATGAACTTTTATTTTTCGTTCATGAAAAATGAGATGACGGCTCCGCCGGTGGAATCGCCTCCGCCGCCGGCCGATAATGAGAATGATGATGATCTTTTGACTGCGTTGACTCTATCTTTGCCTGGGACTGGTAGTGGGTCATCTTCTGTGAAGATTGAAGACAAGGATTCTATATCAAACCGGCAGATTCAGCAGAGTGATAGCCGCGGTAAGGTGGTGGCTGCAGCCGAAAAGGAAACCACGTTGTTTAGCGCGGATTTACTTTCTGCTATGCAAGAATTTATCAGGAAGGAAATCCGAAATTACCTATCATGATCCCAAGAAGAAATCGATCGTGGTCGCAGCCGCGGCGTTAGGTCCGCCGGAGTTAAGCGCATTGCCATTAGTAAGCTTAACGAGTAATAGCGAATTGGTTTCGGGGAAGAAAATAATCTTTCACGTTTATTTTTGCCTCAAATTTTGGTTTCACACAGGAAATTTGATTTGTATTATACAGAAAAATGTAAAAGAGAATCGGCCGGGAACGAACGATTACCAGAGATTGCGTTTTCTTTTGCTTTGCCGGTTACTACAAATTAGGAAGATTAATTATGATTTTATTGGGGGAAAAATAAAAAAATCTGGACTGACGTGGTCTTGATGGAGTTATAGGGGCAAACTGGTCATTTCATGGAATTGTTCGTACAGTGTGGGATTGTAACTGCGACGCCATGTAGCAAATCCGTATAATTTGTATGATTGTACCACCAGTGTCCAGATGGCACAGTATATTTTCGTTTTGTCGCCACTCACGGTAATTTCACCCACCTATAAATAGGGTTATGAAAGAGGCCATCATCATCACATTCAAATCTACTTACGATCTCGAATTTTCAGACACATCGCATTTTAGCTCTGGTACCTCTTGCTAAGGTTTGGAATTTGACATCAGAAAATGTTTTCATACCATGAATCGTCATTGACTCGTCTCAGTTTTTAAGGAAGAGATCCACGATCCCTAGTTTTCTTTTATATGTTTGCAAGGGTCCGATGAGTTTGCACTAAATCTAGTATATTCAATAATTCTAGTTTGCTTTTAAGTTTGTTCCCAATTCGATTTACTTGCTCTTAAAATACAAATAGAAGAGGAAAATTGACTTCGTCTATTAATACTGTTTCAAGTTTATTTTGTAGAAGGTTAAGTTGCAAAACACAAAATTTATTACAAGTACGCAAATGCAAATCACCAACTTG
Source organism: Fraxinus quadrangulata (assembly GCA_903798255.1). Taxonomy (NCBI): domain Eukaryota; kingdom Viridiplantae; phylum Streptophyta; class Magnoliopsida; order Lamiales; family Oleaceae; genus Fraxinus; species Fraxinus quadrangulata. Next base: position 10,850 of record CAIGRB010048679.1, on the reverse strand, counting down.
TACATAAAAAACAAAAATCTAAATTCATTTGACAAAATTTAACTTTAACTATACGAGGATGTGACTTTATTTATGATGAAAAATTTAATTTTTTCGCTCAAGTTTATCCTTTTAGGATGTTTGATTGTATTTTTTTTTATGAAAAATATTTTTTTCATAAATTGATCATAGGCCATGATTTCCTCAAAATTTAAGGAAAATATTTTCTTTGAAGAGGGGTAGGTAAAACAATTTTCGTACATTTCACTTTCAACAAACCGAACTATACTCTCTCTCATCTACCTCCTCTCACGTGCGCTTAAAACTTATTTTCTTTTCACGTAAGTTCCGTGCTTATAATCAAAACATTATAAATGTATTTTATAGATTCTTCCTTTGGGCTTTTCCCTGATCATGTTTGTGGAAGTTACACCAAATCAGGTTTTAAGTTTGACCTTTTTAAAAATCAGGTTTTCACCTTTTTTTTTCCCCGTCTTTCTCTCCATTCTCTCTCTCTCCTTACACTCTCATCCTCCCTTCGCCGCCTCCTCCCTTTCCCTCTATCCCTTCTCCTTCTCCTCCTCCTCCATTCTCACCCCTCCCCCTCTCTCCCTCTGTTCACAGCAGCGTCGCGCCGCCGTTCGCAGCGTCACAACGCTGCCGTAAACGACAGTATCGCGCAGCAGCGCCTCGATGCTGCTGCTGTGGGCGTGCCGGTGTACGGTGGAAGTGTTGTGGGTGTGCGTTGCGGTGTTGTGTGTGCGGTGGTATTAGATGCGGTGGATGTTTTCGATGCGGTGTGGGTGTGGCCGAGGTTTCCAACTTGGTGCGAACGGGACGCTGGTGGATCTACTGCGAACGGGACGCCGGTGGATCTGCTGCGAACGGGACGTCGGTGGATATGCTGCGGACAGGACGTCGGTGGTTCTGCTGGTGGATCTGCTGTGAACGGAACGTCGATGGATCTATTGGTGGATCTGCTGCGAACGGGACGCCTGTGGTTCCGTTGGTGGATCTGTTGCGAACGGGACACCGGTGGTTCTGCTGGTGGATCTGTTGCGAACGGGACGCCGGTGGATCTGATGTATGTGGGGATGTGGGAATTCGTGTGGTGGATCTGCGTGTGTGGGTCCGTGTGGTGGAACTGTGGTGGCAGTCTCTTTTGTTATTGTTGTGGCGGTGGTTGTGGTGGTGTTGTGGCGGGGTGACGATGATGGTGGTTGTGGCAATGGAGAGGGCGGGGTGGGGGGCAGATGGGACGAAAAGTCTTGACCAACTATTTAGCCGATCTGTG
>CAIGRB010048678.1:0-10294 GCA_903798255.1 Fraxinus quadrangulata | reverse complement strand
ACAATTCAAATTTGTAAAGAGAAGTGAAATTGATCGTACGTCATTTTCACTTTATGTTGATGTTACATATGTTGAAGATGGTCACAATTTTGTAAATGTGCAGAAGGGTTCTGTCAGTTGTGGTGAATTTGAAGTAAAGCAATTCGTGAACCTGTCACTCATCATGAACCATATTCAATTGGAGAATTGGGCATGGAAATGTGTTGCTCTGTACCAGCAATTAAAGATGGTGGAATTTTCAAAAATGGCCAATTACATGATTGTCAATTGAAAAATGCCTAATTTCGATAACTATAGCAAAAATGGTCATATTTGGTATCAAATTGTCTTTTAAACCCTCAATGAAAAATGAAACAATTTCTTCTCTCTCTCTCTCTCTTTTTCTTTTCAATTAGTCACAAATTTCTAGAAAAAAAATAGTTTCCATGAAAAGCTACAATAATACAAAGTAATACCTAATGGGTAAATGTCATTTCATTATCTATTAGGTAATAATCAATGATTTTGGGTAAAAATGAAGATGATGAAACAGAAAAACCATTAATTCACAAAAAAAGTTTACATACTTCTACTTTAAATAAAATCATATAATTTCGTATCGAGAAATTTAATTTTATCCACAATTCTCTATAGAAAGTAAATTTTCTTTGAAATCTTATTTTTGTTGATAAATTGTATTTAATAGTTGTGATTTATATATGATGTAAATGGATGATTAGATTTTTCAAACAATTAGTAGATATTTGTTGTAAGATTATTGGACCATTTTAAAATCAAATTCATATTTATTATTTTGTTTTCTCAAGCATGGTATTATAACCTACTTAAATAATTTTGAAAGATGGATTTGCAATGATTGTCATATATTGACAATGCCATTAATGATAAAATAAATTCCTTACAAAAATGATTGTTGAAGTTGAAAAAGATGATAAATGCAAATGGTGAAATGTCTGGTCGACATATCGTTCTCAACATTTTATAAATGTCGAGAATGATACTTCCAACTACAATTCTTGACCTTTTTCCAAATGTCGATAATTATGTTACAAACTTAACGAAGTTATAAAACATTTTGTTTGAATAGTGAATTTGTATTTATTACCAACATGCTTTGGTTGAAGTCAGCGCTATACCATACTATACTCATGATGACTTTTTGTTAATGATGATGAATTTATAACACACCTTTTATTGAAATCTTATTGAGGAACTTTTACGTCTAATTGGTTCGACTTAATCTTTGATATTTCATGATGTTCTTATCATTTCAAAAGTTGTTATTGACATTTGGACCCTATTTATTTCAACACTTGATTGTTCATGTATTTAGAACGAAAATTCATTCCATTTCCGTCAGTTCTACACATTTCTAATATTTCTCGTCATTTGAAATATTGTTCTCGACATTAAATACATGTTATTCTCGACAATTGATATTTCAACTATCAAGAACGATAGTTCGTAAATTGCACACAATCTAATACCTGAACAACATGCAAGTACTAAAACAAAATACTGTTTCTCCATTTCAATTCCACATTGACACTAAAAACTATGTCATCAACCAAAAAATCTGCTTAATGATGGTACACAAAATGATGTCGTAAATGTTTTTTTTTTTCGAACCCACAATACTATACTCCACCAACATTGTAAACTAACTATACATATCTCTTACCCTTTCTAAGACGAGACCGTGTGAAAGGAGTCCGCGTGCTAGTACTGGACACCTTGACCCTGAGGGATTGAGGTCGAGATGGCGGTGGAGCACTGACTTTAGGAGGATCTGCGATGGTGACAACCACATCTGAGGACTTTCTGGACAACTCATCGACGTTGTAAGCATCTATTTTGGATGCATCCACATGCTGTTCATCAGCCGCAGTGTTGGGTAAGGACAATTCATCATAATCATCACGTACATGCATATCTCCATTGTCCAAATCACAACCAAATCCACCGTACTCATGGTGTATTAATACAAATATATATTTCATGATTGATTTAGAATTTTGAGAAACACAATTTCTTCTACCGTGGAAGCAATACAAAAATATGAAATGCCTAAATTAAGCCACAGGAAAATGAATGGAAAAAAAAAAAAAAAAAAACGTAGCAAAAATTTTGAAATCCAGTTGAGCCAGTTTCAAGGAGCATACTTTATATTATTGATATGGTGTTGCATTTGAGAATAGAATAGACTTGCACATTTTTCCACGGAGGAAAAATGTATATAACCGTTGGTTTATGGTACCATAACATTAAAAATAAATTAAAAAAGGGGAAAAAATTCAAGAGAAAATTGCCACAACACTGGGGAAAAAAGAAAAATAAATAAAAGGGTACTAATAGCACATAATTCAATGAAATAATAGCCGGACATTCTATTTTCTGCACTATTATGCTATTATTTACTATTTACTAACGTGCATTGTATATGTATGTGATAAACATGTTGGTAGTTATACATGTGATTATGAAATTATCGATTTTTTTTTTTTTTGTGCAGCTATTTAAATTTTTCATTTTGTTTTAAATTAGTCACTGGGTCAAATTTCTTGAGTTCCTCGTGTTGCCAACGTGGCGCAACAAATCAAAGAATTCCAGGAAACCACATTTAGTTAAGGAATTTCAACAAACATGTTTTGGGCATCATATAATTGCTCAAACATCACATAAAAGTTCATCAAAATTGTTTATACAAAGACATTAGAATCAAACCTAGATTTGAGAATTAAATACAACTCATCACAAGATCTCAAAAAATATAGGATAACATGCAATATCGGCAAGCCATAAATCATACGTTTGTAGTAGCCAAACAAAAAATAGTTCTTGTACAGATGGAACCATTCTTTTTAATTCCAAAAAAAAAAAAAATGCTAAGAGTTGTAAAAAATTAAAGAAGCCAAACGAAGTAAATCAAGAAAAAAAAAAAAAGAGCAATGAATAAACCGAATGAGTGAGAATCCGACCGGATAAAGAGGCAACTGAAGAGAAATGAAAAGAGTTACATGCAACACACGGCTACAAATTGGCGATTGACACTTTACCATAGCTATTTGAACGAATGGAAGAGGAGGTGCAGCGATAGCGACAATCGACGACGAAAATGAAGATGGGGACTCTAGGGTTTCAAGCTTAGACAGAGAACAAGGGAACGGATAGAAGTGTTAGATTTCATTTTAAATCATTTACACGGGTCGGGTCATGTTGGTATGGGTAAATTTTCATGGGTCGACTGGGTGAAAAGTGAATATTTAATGTATGAATTGACATGGCACTTTTTCAAAGTAATAGTATAGATTATTTGTCAAATTCTTATTGACCAACACAATTTATTAACACTATAAATCTTTTGCATTAGTGTAGAATTAAAAAGTGTTAATAAGGGTATTTTGGACTAAATTATTAGAAAATGGATATTGAACAAATTTTGAACATTTTTGTACATGACTGTAAAAATAGACATTGCTTGCAATTTCCTCTTTAAAGATTTCAAAATTGAAGGAGATTGTGACAACTGACAATGTGCCACAACCAAATGCTGGAAAGGATTTGTTGAATAGAAGTATATCGATGTATGCGATAAAAATATAAATTTGATTGCAAAGGGGATTAGATTGAAAGTATGTAAATGCATTTCGAACTAGTTAAGGTTTTACTTTTTTCAAAATACATTTTTCTCTATTTTTTTCTTGAAGACTTGGATCACTATTTTTTTTTCTAAAATACATTTTTCTCTATCTTCTTTTTAACAACATATTCTTTAATAAAATAATATTATATGCAATAAAAAAACTTTTTCTTTACTTGTAACAACACATTTTCTATCAATCTAATATTTTAAAATACATTTTACACAATAAATAGGGTTCAAATTAAATTAATTAAAATGAATACAAATAAAGTAAAATCATCAAATAATAAACCCCTCTTAGTTGGCTTTAAAATTTTAGAAACATAATTTTGAATAGTATTTTTTTGAAGAATGTATTGTTAAAGACTAAGGAAAAATTTTGAGCCTGTGTAGAATATTTTATTGCACAAATTTGACTCAAAATAAGTATGAAAAATAAATTATAATAAAGAGAATCAAACAAGAGTTAAAAAGATATAAAAATTATACAATAGAAATTAAAATTTGTTGTAGTATAAAATGAAGAGCAAAATAAAAATTACAAATAAAATGGTGGTGTGCGATTGGAGTGAATTTTTACACCAAATTAGTTGTCATTATGAACAACCAAAAGCCCAACTAGAGAACGAGTTTTTTTAATAGATTATTATTCTTCCAAATTTATTACTTTTATGAAATGAGCACATATAACCTTTATAGAACAACAATGAAGCGAAGCCTACTTTGTACGTTATGTTTTTTATATTAAGACGATTCTCTCGGGCATATCACTTCCTGGAAATAAATGTTACATGTTCAAAGAAGAAACAGTGAATTCAAAATCAAGAAGTTTAATAAAGTGGAAAGAGAAATGGGAAATTGCTCTAGGACAGTCTTACATTTATGCCACCAAGGCAGATAGACAAAAAGCACGTAAATAGGAAGTGAGATCGATAAAAAGCAGCATATCCATTGTTTATCAATCAACAAGATCGACAATGGAATTATTCAAAACATTAGCTACTTTAATCGCCACAAATGAAAGCAAGTCTTTTTTTACCATGAGACGGAATTATTCAAAACATTAGCTACTTTAATCGCCACGAATGAAAGTAAGTCTTTTTTTACCACGAGACGGGAAATTTATGAGAGACACGAGTATGCCAGATCTTTCTCCTCACTGAGCTCTTTAGCGGTCAAGTCCAACTTGTTCCTAGAATACTCGTCAATTGAAAGTCCTGTAATGTAGAAAACACAAATACTTAGACTCCTTCGATCAATTTCAATATCTTCTATCCTGGACAAGTTAACAAGAGGAGAGGTAGAGGATGATGGAACACAGACGTCTTAACAGAGTCTTACAATAAAAAGACTCATGGGGAAGTTGCTAAAAGACCCAAGGAAGAAGACAACAAAATTTGAAAAGGGAAGATTTTTACAAAATGAGAATTCACAATACCACCAGAAATGGGTTGCAGATAAAATCCTATACTACACATTTCAACATTTTAAAGTGTGAAATGGGTTGCAGACAAAATTCTATACTACACATTTCAACATTTTGAAGTGTTCGCACACCACACAATCTAAATAAAGACTACAAATTCAAGTTTTTACATTTTCATCCATGTACTCACCTTGCACAATAGACCATTCTCCATTCTTGCAAGTAACTGGGAAGGAATAAATTAGCCCAGCTGGGACATTGTATGAGCCATCAGAATAAACACCCATGGAAACCCATGTACCCTGGAATATAATAAAACAAATTAGAAAAAGGTGCATGACTAATGACTATTGATAAACCTTGATCTATGACAGTTATCAAAAGAATGATGACGAAGAAATCTACCTCTGGAGTTCCAAGGAACCAATCACGAATATGGTCACAAGCAGAACTAGCAGCAGAAAGTGCACTTGAAAGCTTTCTAGCTTTGATGATTGCAGCACCACGTTGCTGGACAATAGTAATGAACTCACCGTTCAACCTAGCAACAAAATCAAAATAGACAGAGAGAAAATTTATAAAATGTAAGGCGAGATTTGGAAAAAGATAAAAACATTTCATACGGAAATCAAGGAAATTAAAATTCATTACACTAAAAGCTGAAGTTTTAACCAAAGCTTCATACCATTCATCATCGGCAACAAGCTCGCGGGCGGGTTTCTCTCCAGCTGGAGTATTGACTGTGGCATGGTTAACATCAGGATACTGAGTTGAAGAGTGATTTCCCCAAATAATGACATTTTTAACATCGGAGACTTGAACATTCAATCTCTCCGAAATTTGTCCAAGAGCCCTGTTGTGATCCAATCTAGTCAGACAAGTAATATTCTTCTCTGGGATAGATGGTGCAAATTCCTTTAGTATTAATGCATTGGTGTTGGCAGGGTTAGCAACAACCAAAACCTGGCAAAACATACAGCAAAATGAAAACTAGGACTCCTAAGCAAAGCAAACAAATATCCTGCTACATGATTTTAAATTGCTAAAGATGTCTGAGCTTTAGCAAGAATCTTAAAGTTCCGTCATGGGTGAAAATTATCAGATCAGAGATGTTATGCATAGCATTCAAACAATATATTGATACTTCATAATCTTTAAATAATATTGGTCAGAATTTACTTTTTAAAGGTCACATTCTTTCTGTTGAAAAATGTATTTATTTCTAAAATTAGAAAAGACTTCTATACTTTCAAATATTAAAGCCCCTATAGGTGTACCTAAAAATCAATTTTTAGTAGATTTTGATAAAGCTTGATGAAATGTGTGGTCGAAAAGTTGATAAAAGTTGTGGGTACCATAAAAGATGCGTTAAATTAATTGTTACCTTAGACTTATTGTTGACTTTGACTTACATTTTTATCAACTTTTTAAGATACACCAAACATGGCCAAAGTCTATGCAAGTATTATTAAAAAAAGGTCATAAAGAAAAGTATTGGAAGGCAATCACCTTGCAGTTGGGAGCAGCATGCTTCTCAAGTGCTGAAGCCTGGGATTTGTAGATGGAGACATTCTTTGACATTACATCTTTTCTTTCCATGCCTTCTTTCCTGGGGAAACCACCAACCATCACTGCAATGTTGACTCCCGTGCATGCTTCAACAACATCAGTTGTTGCAACTACACCTGATTCAAATATCATATTAGATGGATAGAAGTTATCTCCTTTTAACCCATATCCCATTTGGCTTATAAAAAGTCAAAATAAATTAAACTATTGACATTTATATTCACTACACAGGAGTAAATTACTAACCTTTGAGAAGAGGGAATGCAGCATCAACCAATTCCATTTTCACTCCATTAAGTGCCTCCGCAGCAGGTGGAATATCTAGCATGTGGAGGATGACAGGCTGGTCAGCGCCCAACATCACTCCCCTGGCAATCATGGGAACAAGAGCATATCCGATTTGTCCTGCAAAATTAGCAAGTTTCCATCTTAAAATCCTATAAAACAATACTTGAGCAAATTAAACATTTTGATTCAGATACTTAAAACAAAGACCACTAATGCTCAACCATATAAATAGAACTCCCTGTGTTTCCTAAAATACGGCTTAACTTGACATGGATTGGCTTTTCAGATAAGCTATTGGCCTTGAGCATATTTTTGGATTTTAAATGTAATTTGAGTCATGGATCCTGCATTTCCTCTTAAGAGAAGTCCATCACCAAATGTTCCACCAACATCGCACCCCTTCGCAACATGAGACACCCAAGGCCAGCCATTTCTTTCAGTTCCATTAATATATTATTTAGTTTTTTAAATCAAAGGCTTAACATGGATCTCGTAATCAATTTAATTTTTTTTTTTAACCCTTTTCATTCCCAGGGATAAATTTCACATTGACAAAAAATGGGAAAACCAAAAAGAAAGTTTTGCATTAAATTTGTTAGTATCTTGAATGACTTCAAGCCTTCAACACGCACTTCTTATGCTATCAAAGACGAATCCAAAACAAAAGAAAAGAAAAATAAGGATCACATTACCATTTTCTAAAGCAACTTACACATCCATACAAACACTTCACATAGATGTCCCTTCTTTAGTTATATTGTATAGTCAGAAAAATTCAATTTGAAAGAAAATAAAAACAAAAGTTCACTAGATTCCATAGAAAACCAGTCTGATACTCATACCCCATAAACCTTAGACAAATCACTCCACTACCAAATTGAATCTGGCTTTACAGTAAAACCGATGGTTACCCATAGGTATATTCTATATCAATAGAAAAATTAAATCCATAAAGAATATTCAGAAACTATCAGATTTAAAGATCTATATAAATCGTCAACGTAAAATAGGCTTTATCAAAAAATAAATTTAACTGTGTAATAGCCAAACCACCATAACATCAGATCTACAAATCAATTAAACAGAAAACGTGATTAAATGATGTGTAACAGATAACTAGAAGAGTAACGGTAGATCTCGAATGAACGGTGCCTTTAGTATAATCGAGTTTCCGATGTACCTGCGGCGCCGGTGACGAGAACACGGATTGGATCTTTCGCCATTTGTGTATGAGATCGGATTCTAAAAACGATGGATTCGATGAGATTTATTTGCGATTTTAGTGAAAGGGTTGAGACACTGAGAGGGTAGAGGGCCGATATATATCCACGCTGAACGTTTCACAGAATACACGTGTCATCGTGTGATTTGGACAGTTAGAAGCAATAAAATAAAAAATCATCCACACACTCGTGAAACATTGTTCATCCACCACTAGTTTCTTTAGACAACATTGTCCAGTTGGAGATCGCCACGTGTAACCCTATGATATCAGTGAGCATGCTTCTTGTAATGCTATATTAAAAATGAAGAGAATAATGTTATTTGGCAATTAGCATTAATCATATTTGAATATTAAGTGTAGTAAATCGTAAATTTTATTATATGGATCATATTTTTTATATTTAACGAACTTGTAATTTAATAACACTAGTGTTGTCCCGTGACTCGTGTTAAACACCGATGATAACATTAATGTATCAAATAATAAATTGGTACATATATGTCACTTAGGACGATTACCGATAGTAATCGTCTAATAATATTTGAATATTAGTTTAAGCGTCAGTATATCATAAATTCTATTAAATGAATCGTAATTATTTTATATTTAATTGAACCTATAATTTAGTGACATTAGTGTTGTCGCCTGACTCATGTTAAACACCGATGGTAATATTAATGAATCAAATAACAAGCTACCACAGATATGTCACGTAAGACGATTAACGATAGTTTTCACTAGGTATATAATTACTTTTACTTAAATGAAAATGATCATCTTGTAAATTGACATTTAGGCCCTATTGTTAAGAATTAAAATTAAAATTTCATTAAATTGTGATAAAAATTAATGAAATGTACAATTAAAAATTGTGAATCCCATTTTGCCCATGTTTGGCCCCCATTATTCTTCATTAAATTAAAATTCATTTTTTCTCTTTTTTTATCAACCACACATTTTCAATAAAATAATATCAAACATAAATCCAAAAACTTTTCATTCTTTTTTAACAACACATTTTAAAAAAAAAAATATTATTTATCTCATCATAATGTGGAATAATGAGGGTCAAACGGACGCGAAATGTGTGGTTATAATCTTGATTTTAATCCTATCAAACAGGGCTTAATAATAAAGACAATAAGCCCCTGTTTGAAACCCATTTCTTTTTCATTCTATTTCTTATTTTTTTCTCTTTTTTCATTTCAACCACACATTCTATCAATAAAATAATATTACACATAAACCCAAAAATTCTCCTTACTTTTTAACCACACAATTTTCCATCAATCACTATTCCAAAAATTATTTTCATACAAAATAGGTGTCAATTATTTCTCATTTTTTTCTCTTTCTTCATTTCAACCATACATTCTATCAATAAAATAATATTACACATAAACCCAAAAATTCTCCTTACTTTTTAACCACACAATCTTCCATCAATCACTATTCCAAAATTTTTTTTCCACCCAAAATGGGTGTCAAACATGGCCTAAGTGGTAATGAGTCGTATAAAAGCAAAAATAGAGTACAAAATGTTAAACACCAATTGAAATCCTTTTGCTCTGTTTGGGATTGCTTTTAGATCTCAACTTCTTATTATCAAAAAACTACTTCATGTGCTTAACAAATTTATAAATGAAATCTGATCATAAAAGAATTGTTATCATTTGATAGTAGATTTTGAGAAGCCAAATCATTTGTTATCATCTGATCATAAAAGAATTGTTATCATAAAATCTACAATAATACCAAATCAAGTCTTAATATACAGTTCGGTGGATTAAAAAACCCAAGAATTGGACCATTGACTCGTATGTTCGGATCTATTGGAATAAACATTTTTCTTTGAAGCGTGTATGAATCAAGCCGTCTATGTTGCATCATTTGCTAAAGTCAAATAGTTGTTTTTTTGTCAAAAGTCAAATAGTCATTATGGGCTCGAGAACTAGAATAATTGACAAAATGACAATAAGGGTAATTTTGGTATACCAATATATATGCCTCGAGGATAATTATAATCATACAATAGTTCTTGTTTGTTGTACCAATTTTTAATTGGAATTAAAGTTCTCAACTTTTACTTACTGTCGCACTTAGGTCCTCAATTTTTTCATCACAATCTTATTATTTCTCTTTT
>CAIGRB010048669.1:37893-48236 GCA_903798255.1 Fraxinus quadrangulata | reverse complement strand
TTTTTTTTTTTTTTTTTTTTTTTGCATTTTCATTCTTATTTCCACATTTCATTGCGAAAATCATTATTTTCATCAATTTTTTCAATTAAATGTTGCGAAATGATGAATATACCTCATATTTAAAGAAAAGAAAAATAAAGAACAAATTGCAACTATACTTCCGATTTTTTCAAAAAGTACAAATAAATTTCAAATAAATAATTAAAATTTAAAATTTAAAAAAATTGCTATAAATGATAAATTTATTAGTAAATGACAATTGTACTCATGCAACCCTAAAAATTATTACATTTATATCTCTAACCTTCCCTTTAAATATGTGATTTTGGTTCTCAATAAAATACACAAGTCTATTGATACTTCCTTCTATTTTCTCTCTAATTTATAATATGTTATTAGCACGAACATTTTTATCGAAAAAATTATTTTTTTTCTTTAAAAAAAATAAATTTTAGCGGTTGTACTATCTGCGTCCAAAATTGCAACACACCCGTTTACAAATTGTAATTTTTGGAGTATCCCCATCTCTACGTGCCCTTCCGTGCACTCAAATCTCATAATTTAAGCCCCCGTTGGACACCCTTTTTTTTTTTTTACCATCTCATTTTGCTACAATTCATGCTTGACATTTGAATGTGTAAATTCAGAATTTTTTGTCAGCATAATTAATGTCGTTCAACCATTGTGTCAACAGGTTTAATGCTGTTTTATTTCTTTGGACAATTTCGTCCCCAAATTCAATTGACTGTTTACATCCTTGCCCTCCATCATTTTAACACAAACATTTGAAAGCCACCTACCATCAATTCAAGGGTAGATTCGGAATGTTAAAAAATATGAAACTCATTTGATAGCCAATGTCATGTAATGGCAGACAATTCGTCCTTGTGGTCTAAGATGGGGCCCACAACTGTAACAAAATGGATTGAAAAAATTGGCAAAAAATGGGTATCAAACGCGGGCTTAGCCCATTATTTGAAACCCATTATTTGAAATCCAATGAAAGTGTATGTTTTTTTTTTTTTTTTAATATAGAAAATATAGGTACTTCCAATTGGTTGACTGTCTTATGTCCTTTGAAAACATAATCGTTGCTTCAATCATATCCTTTGGCATGTAACCTGACATAATGACGTGGAAATTGGTTATTAATTTAAAAAGCAAGAAATTGTACATACTCATTTGTCCCACTTTCCCCAATTCATCCATTTCATTTAGGCGGCAAAATCTCTGACCACTATTATTTTTCCACTTTTTCCCTTTTCATCCCTTTCATTTAGGTGCCCTGTTTTCACACGCCAACCTCCGGGCAGATCTTTGACCTCCAGCCACTTTTGCATACGTTGATACAAGGGAAAGGAAAATCTGAAATGCACAAGAATTTTTCAATTTTCCCTTTACATATTAAATTAAGTGAGTCATGTTCTTGTGTTAAAAAAATATATATATGAGTATTGCGACCTTATTTCAAAGGTGAAGCTTGTTAGAAGAAGTCGAACGAGATTTTTATGTTAATAGGTCGCACAAATGCCTACTGAGAAAACAAATTTTGCAAGCTTGAAATATAAGTTTTGAATGGATTTAATTGTTGGTTTGACTATATGTATATATCCTTCACATTTAAGTGGAAATTTAGCTCACATTTTTCATTTAATTTTTCCTCACAATACGTAATAAAGAATGAATGAATATGTTGCATGACTCAATGTGTGTATCCTTTACATTTGTTCATAAATTTAGCCCAGATTTGTTATTTTATTTCTCCTCACAACTCCTAATGGACAGTAAATGAATATGTTGTATCAAATGTAAACTAGGTGAATATAAGTATTTAAAAATAACATTGCCATTGGTTTATTGTTGCAGGAAAAGAAATTGTGGAGGATATCGAAGACATTATGTTGCTGGAGTCTGATAATGAGATTAATTTGGACAATATGAAATTACTGGATGATGAAACGGTAGGAGGGGATGGTGTGATTGTACCAGAGATGGGCATGAAATTTAAGGATGAAAATGAAATATTTGAGTTTTATAAAAGATATACATACGACATAGGTTTTCCAGTGCGAAAAAAATTCTAAAAAGGATAATGCTGGAGTTTTGAGATATGTTGCATTTGTTTGTAGCCGTACAGGGGAAAAAAATTAGTAATTCAAGTGGTTCTATGAAGCCACATGCTACAATGCAGAGTTGATGTAAAGTCAAACTAACTACATGTTCAGATATTCATGAAATTTGGAGAATTATCACGGTACAACTAGCCCACAATCATAAAACAAGTCATTCGAAGCCAAAACTATATCGATGCAATAAAGAATTGAGTGCACAGGTGACAGTATTACATTGATTTACTATGCTCCATTCATATCTTCACATAGCTATGAAAAATTATTATGCATCTATCACGTATAAAGTGGGTGAACAATCAGTGTTGAACCTCTAATCCTGAAGCTAGTTCAATATGTTTAGAATGGTCTCTTTTATAGAACAATATATAGTTTAATTGCAAATGTAAAAGTAATGGTTGACTTAAGCTGCATTTTGTGTCCTTTGTTAATGATCTTGCAAGTTTATTGTGCTAGGCTTAAAAACAGATGTGCATGTTCAATATATTTCCAGCTTCAATTTCATGGCTTGAGTGCGTGAATCAAGCTTGCTTTTGTTTAAAATACTTCACTATTGTGTAAAGAATATGAATACATGGAGAATGGTACCATTAGGGATCATGTTTATGGATTAACTCTTCCAAAATGTAATTGGAAACAAAGGCTTCAAATTTGCATTGGGTTAGCAACATAGAATCCATATTTGCATACAGCTTCTGCTAAGGCAACCGTTCATCACGATGTGAAAGTTCATACGAACTTCATAAGTGAATACGATTACAAGATATTTCATCCAATCAAACTACTAATCGATAAAATACATGGGTAACAACTACAACTCATTCATGTTTGTTTCCTTTCTTATCTCCTTCAGCATTAGCTCTTCCTTTGCGTATTGCTACATTAAGAGAAATGTTGAAATAACACTAACTGAACTTGATTCACTGCTCGACCTACTCCTAATATCCACATTTTGCACTGCAGGAATCGAATAATCTACATTTGTTCTTACTCTCTTTTTCTACCTCAAAACACTTGACGAAGGCATTTTTGTACCATGGACAACGACGTTTCTCCCGGCATTCGGCAAAGAAATACCCCTTTTGTCTACAACTATGGCGGATTCCATGGTTCTTTCCTGCCAAGTTTTAGACAATTAAATCCACTGTTGTTACTTCAGGCAAATGAAGAAGGTAAATGAACATTAAATAAAAAAGACAAAAATATCATAAATTGAGAATTGAACTAGCAACTGTAAAAAATAACCACCAACCAAAGTCGTTCACGCCGGTGTTGAGATTTCACACCGATAATAGGCTGATGGGATTCGATAAACGAAACGAACAAACTACATTTGACTCAAGGTCTCTCTCTCTCTCTCTCTCTCAAGTCTAGATCTCATTTGTTATATATTCACTGGTTACAATAGAATAGCTTAATGTAAATCAAACAACGTACGTACTTTTTGCTTGCAAGCTGGAGAAACTTCGCACCTTCGACCTTTTTTTCTGGTACAGATGGAGAAGTGTCGTCGATGATGGTGTTCAATTTTTCGGTTGCAACAAGAGAAGCGGCTTTGAGTTGCCTCGATTTGGCGGCGATGATCGAAGGTTTGAGGAATGGATTTGGGGAAACGATAGTGGTCGCAAGGATAACGCTAGTTTTAGGTGCAGCGGGAGAAGCGGCTTCGAGATACCACGATTTGGTGCCGTCGATCCAAGTTTTGCAAGATGGATTTGGGGGATTTGGTGGAATGGTAGCGATAGAGGAGATAATATTGGGAAAAATGCTAATGGTACATAATTTTTTGTCATAATGGTTCACATATAAGTGTTATGTGAACCCCTATGAATAAAAATTATGAACCCATAGCATCACTCTAATATTGGTTTCATATTGTGGGCCCATTTTGTGGTTTTTGAACGATGGAAACTTTTTTTTTTTTTGTTCAATAATGTCATTTGTCCAACAACAATTGACTGGTTGACAACCACTCACAATGATGGGCCCCATTGTGATTAAAAAAATTACCCACTCTCCCACCCCTCATGTGTGAGAGATTACCCTCTCCCCCTCTGTACAAGTAGCACGGTTGTTTTGGGTTATTCCACATCAGCATGTCAACCTTCCTGTTACCGTTTTTTGTTATTATAACACGATTGTCATTGTTTTCCCATCTAATGTATTCTTCTTTAAAATTAAGTTACATGGGAGTTTGTATTGAAAAATGATATGTAGTGTTTGGATGCATATTCCATTGAATTCTTTTACATCTCATTATGCACGTTAACTATTAAAAATAATGTTTTATAGTAGTTATACTTGCATATATTAAATTAAAGTGAATATTATCATGTGATTATGTGATAAAATTGATGAATGTAAATTATTGCCTTTGTACGAAAAAATATGTTATTATATAAATGGGTTAATTATTATTTTTAATTGATTTGTGTAATTTATTGTTCTTGAAGATGAACAACATGATACTATTCTGAAAAAATATTATCTGCTTTTGAAGAATATTGATATACTACATCAGAAGAAGTAAAAATAATACATATTAGTATTCTTGAAGAACACTGTGGTGTGTTCCTGAAGTGGCACACTATTATTGATATTTTAGATAGATTTTACTTGCTTCCGAAAAGTATAATTAAATAAAATCTAACATAAATTATATTTTTACTCCTGAATAGTAAATCTTTATATAATTTATATTTCAAATAATAATATGTTATTGTTCTTGAAGAGCATGACATTAAAATTCTAATATTCTAGAAAAATATTGACATATTGTTCATCAAAAATCAATAGTAAATATAATGGGCTCTCAAAAAGCACGTGTTTTGAAGAATATACTATTTTAAATTAGTGGTTATCATTAAAGGAAAACATATAGCTCATATCGTGTAGACATTAACTTTTATATGATTATATCATAGTTAATCATGATTTCAAAAATTAACTATGTCTTTTATTTTATTAAATAGTTATTCGAATTTGAAACATCGTATTGAACCAAAAGTTCAATTACTGAATGTATTATTATTTGGCATGATTAGTGGACTATCAATGGATCAATAATGATGCAAAATAAAATAAAATAAAAATATAATGGATATTCAATGAAGAACCAGAGAATTCAACAATTCAATGAAATCATATATATTGTTTTGTTTTCTTTCATGGAGATTGATCACTAATCATCGCTATCTAAAATAGGGAATGAATTTCTTATATTTTTGAAAATTAATTATGGTGATAATGGAGCCCCGTCATCCTTCACGTTGACCATCTAGATATTATTTGTAACTAATAGATTTGATACATATACAGATAATTGTATGATATTCTTAACTTGAAATTTGCAAAATTACTGCTCAAATTTTAAATTTTGAACATAATTTTCAAATTATGCAATCAACATAATTTGTCTTATTATTGTTAGTGACTATAAACATCAATCTTTTAATAAGTGTTAGTTGGAATGTCGATAAATGATTTAACATTATTACTTGTTAAATGCCTTCAAGTAATTTAATTGAGAATAAATTATTTCTCATTTCTGTTTAGGGAATGTTATTATTAAGCATCATGCTATATCATATTTCTCCCTGTTATAATTAGTTTATAGTCAAAACTCAATTTTTTTCATCTAATTATTTTTTATAGTGCATGATATTTAAAATTGATCTACCACAATCCACTGAGATGGAAAGTAAAAAATGCTGATAATAAATAAGTAGTTTGAGCCCTTATATAATATCTCAAACCCTAACGAGTGATATTTTATAACGCGATTTGTTAATTGTCAATTTGAGTAAACAATTCTCTCAATATTAAGGAAGGAATTAAGAAATTGAAAAAATGCACAAATGCATCTAAATCCTCGTAAAAGACAATTTGAACCAAAAGCGCGAAAAATAATTCATTTAGATGTATTTACTAACAAAAAAGATCAACAATATCTCACACATCAGCTTTAAATGCTACAATTCGAATTAAAGTCCTAGAGAATAATTAGTTAATATTGTATTTGATGGCACGCCTGAAACGTGATAATACTCAATTTTAATATAAAAATCTCCACAAACGAAAATGGAGCAATCAGCAAATATGGTCATAATAAGGAAGCATATACTCTTGTTGAGTATTTACACATAACAAGTTTTAAAATTCCAGAAGAGGTTCATGTTCCTAAGATAATGAAACTTGAGATATCTCAATAAGTTATCTCATTATGGAAAAAAATAGAATCGAAAAAGAAAAGAAAAAGTTGTCGACAACACTTTTGCACATGTACTACATTATGAATAGCGGATAATTAAAATAAATTCGTTGAAACATATCGATCAAAGTAGCGATTGATCAAATAAAATAACGCGATCATACTAAAATTGAATTTATTAGAGAAACATGAAATTTCTGGATGTGATCATAGTAAAATTAAACTCATTAGATAAACCTAAAGTTTCTGAATCTACACTCTGAACATCCAAAGATGTATATTTATGCAAAATGAAAATAAAAAAAGTTAAGTAATATGAAATGTACGACTCTTTATATAATAAATTTCACGAAAACTTGCATAAATAG
Organism: Fraxinus quadrangulata; assembly: GCA_903798255.1. Taxonomy (NCBI): domain Eukaryota; kingdom Viridiplantae; phylum Streptophyta; class Magnoliopsida; order Lamiales; family Oleaceae; genus Fraxinus; species Fraxinus quadrangulata. Next base: position 41,529 of record CAIGRB010048669.1, on the reverse strand, counting down.
ATAAATTATCATATGATAGATGTAATCACAAGTCTCTATTTCATTAGTGTAACAATGCATGAAATTTGATATGCATGTAATAATTGTGATTATAGACAATTTATCTTATATGGTTTTGATACTATTCTGAAAGGATTTAATATACATGAAACATATAATTCAAGAAATATTATCATGAGGGAGAGTGAATATGTATTGTACTTTTTTTTCCCCTTGATCAAAGTTTGTCCCATTGAATTTTCCTAGCAAAGTTTTTAATTAGACAATTTTTGTAACGTACTTAAAAGAATAATGTATTCTTTTTTCTTTATTAGGGTTTTTCTTACAATGTTTTTCTTAATAAGGTTTTAACGAGATATATTCTGTGTAATGAATGTCCATAACTTTAAAGACATACCCTCAAAATAATACTTTACAAATTGTTTGTCACTCATTATAGAGAGAAAAATAGAGTAATAAATAGTATTTTTTTGAAAAATATGTGGTTGAAAATTAAAGTAATTTTATTGGTTTGTGTGTAGAATATTTTATTGGGTGAATGTGTGGTGGAGAATCTTACTGTAACAAACAATTTTTTGGAATAATGGTAGACAAACATGAGCTTAATATGTATGAGACTATTGAAGAGATCAACATAAGCTATTTTTTCGAATCATCATGTTACTTTAATCATCAAAGGTTGATAAATATCTCATATAAGGACCATGTCATTTAAAGACTATACAAGACAGTATATATGCTTCACTAAATATTACAATATTGAAGATATTGACGTACAAGATAATGATGAATTGACACAAAAAATGAAATCAGGAGAAGTAACTATACTTTTTTTCCTTCATTCAAATTTTGTTCACTGAATTTTCTTGACAATATTTCAACGAGATAATATTTTATTACTCGAATCTTTTTTTTCATTTATTGATATTTTTGTCCCATCGAATTTTTGTCAAATAATGTTTCTACGAGATGTTTTGTAATGTGTCGATTAAGGAGGAATGTTGTAAGTGCTAAGTTTATTAGTGAATCACAATTGTACTCTTGCAGCCTTAGAAATTATTATACTTGTATCCCTAATTATTTCCTATAATATATTGGACTTTGATTCTTAATAAAATACACACGAGTCTATTGATTTCTCCCTACTTTCTTCTCTCTAATTTATAACAACAATAACTTTCTTTCTTTCTCTTCCACCACCACCATTCACCGTTGTCATGAAATCATGAAAAAAACAATCGCCACCCAACAAATGTCGGCCAACCACCACCCATACCAAATTTGCAATTCAAGGTAACACACAGACACGTTAAGAGATTAAAGAAAAAAGGGGGGGAACTAGCCTTGTCAAATGAGGGAAATACATTTTTGACTTTTTCATAAGTGAAAAATTCAACAATGGTCTAATGATGTTTAAAAGATAAAAATACCCTTAAATAAATAAAACAATTATAAAGTATGGTTTTGTTAAAAAGACATCACTACCCTTTTAGTTCTAACTAAATATAAACCAAACACTCCCTATATAAAATTACAAAATCAGCTCAAATACAGATAAAAATTCTCTCATCTTCTTCACTCTGAAAATCTCAAAAATATCGATAGTTGAAGAAAAAAATTATTTTCGGTCAATTACTTCGAATCGGTAAGTATATTTACATATGTTTAATTTCATTTTCGTTAAATGTGTTTATATTTTTACTCGATAAATTAAGATTCGACATAGGTGTTGGTAGATAAAAAATTTTCAGCGGATGTATAATTTTTTTAAGCATGAACGGAAAAAAAATTTATCTGCATAACTTTCTGATTGATTCGCCTTAATGGTAGTCACAGTCGGCAATTGACTGTTAACAGCCTAAAATACAGCCGGCGTCGGCTGTTAACATCCGACTGTTAACATAACAGCCGGCTGTTAATGTGGCTGTTTTGTTTTTAATAAGTTTTCTGTTTGACTGTAAGCCGATTTTTTGATCATTTACAAATTTTGTTTTGCACAGATATGAGGATTGTACTCCCAATTTGTTATTTTGGTGATTTTGAATTGGATGAAAATAATCGATGGGCATGGAAATGGACAAGTGACGGGCAAAGAAATGTGCCAACACGTATAACAGAGACTACGTCGTACGATGAACTGTACAATGATATACTGAACAAGCTGAACGTCGATTCATCTCGATACAATATGGTACTGAGATATCAATTCCAAGAGCATGGGCCATTTTCAATTCCACCTGCAATGGTTACATCTGATATTGACGTGAGTTATCTGTATGATTTGAACAAAATGCAAATGACGCCAATTTGTGTGACTTTAGTGATAAAGCACAACGCAGAAAGTAGAAATGAACATTCAGATGGAGCTGATGATAATGCAAATGATTTTTGGGATACATTTGAGATAGTTCTGAGGATGACACTAATATTCCTGAGACAATTGGACCTCATCGTAACATCACTTAGACGCACATAATTCAATCTGTAGTTCAGGACAGCGACAATGTAAATGCATTTACAAACGAGGATTTAATTACTTTATCCCGTCAGAGGCATGAACGTGATGGGATCTCTGGGGCTGGAACGAGCAGACGTTCATCTAATTCTTCACGTGTGGTTCCCAATGATGAAAATCTGTAAGTTGAGCAACTGTTTGAAACGAAGAAAAATTTGCAGGAAGCTGTGCACCTGTTGGCATTAAAATTCAACTTTGAGTTCAAGGTAAAGAAATCAAACAAATCCTTGTAGATACTTGTTTGTGTCGACGACAGTTGTTGTTGGCGGTTGCGAGCGACTAAGATGGATACGAATGAGAATTTTGTAGTTCGCAAGTATAGACGGGAACATACTTGTGAATTGGGGATTCGTCAAAACGATCACAGGCAAGCTTGATCATGGTTTATTGGTCGACAAATAATGCACAAGTATCAAAATTCACGGACGATCTACAGACCTTCAGACATTATTAACGACGTTCGACGAGAGTACGGAGTGGTCATGAGCTACCAGAAGGCCTTGAGGGCCAAAGAATGCGAGTTGGAGGATTTAATGGGCTCGGCCGAGGAGAGTTATGCTAAATTGGCCAGATACTGCCATAATTTGGGGACAACTAATCACGGTTCCACTTTTTTAATTAAGTCGGAGGGCGAGAATTGTTTTAAGTATTTATTCATGGCTCTTGGACAATGCATTAGAAGATTTAAGAATGTGATGCGACTGGTAATTTTAATCGACGGTACAACTCTGAAATTGAGATACGGGGGCAAGTTGATTATTGCTACATGTCAAGACCCTAACATCCAAATTTACCCACTTGTATTCGGCGTAGTGGACAGCGAGAATGATCTGTCAATGCGTTGGTTCTTTACGAAGCTCAAGGAAGTGATCAGGGAAGTTGAGGATCTTGCCTTCGTAACTGATCGGGGTCAGTCTCTAATAAATGCTATTGGTGAAGTTTTTCCCGAAGCACATCATGGGTACTGCATGTACCATATACAAGGTAATCTGAAGACTAGATACCGGGCCAGGCATCATTTCATTATTCAAGAGCGCGGCCGAAGCTTACAGTGTCGATGAATGTAATACGTTTATGGTCGAGATAGGAAATAAGTCGATCTCGACATGGAATTATCTTAC
>CAIGRB010048669.1:15628-28866 GCA_903798255.1 Fraxinus quadrangulata | reverse complement strand
ACCAGCATTACCATTGTATGGAGTCCTTGTGCTTTAAAAAAAAACTATAAAAAATATAGAAATGAAACTTGAACATACCTCAGCGAGAAAGTACTTCGTTTTCTCTGAAGAGTGATTGAGAGGAGTCACGGGTGGAGCAGCCTCTTTCCGTTGTTTATCTGAGACAATCTACACAAAATTGCTGGCAGGTAACATTAAACACCATAAAAACAGATCTTTTCTGAAAATATACAGACAACTACAGACCTCAGCTTCAATATTACCAAGAATAGTAGCTACTCTCTCATGATATATCCTTTCACCTTCAACCTGTACAGAAAAAACCACTTTAAACACATGGCATTCACGTGAGCATCAATATTAAGAGAACCAGCAATACATACCATAGCAACAAGTCTCTGAAATGTAAGCCTCTGCTGCTGCGATTCTACAGCAGCCAATGCAGCTGCTGCTTCTTTACCAAGTACTGCCATGTTGGCTTTCAGTTCGTGCATTCTAGATTCTGCTGCATGCAGCTTTGCTACATTTTCTGGTATAGGAGATTCCCTTACCCGTGCTTGTCTTCTAGAAACTTCTACCGCCTATGCATATGGTTTGGTTAACTAAACTATGGTGTTATATTATAACGACTGCAGAGTAGGAGATGATTTACATAGGTTCAAGCCCAAAGCAAACTTTTTGATTCTCACTACTGATTACCTGTGCCTCTGCATCTTGTCTCATTTTACTGTAACGTTGAGCAAGATGACGAGCATCTTCAAGAGGAGAACCACCTATCATTGCCCTCAGGGGTTCTAACACCTAAATGGCATTTTGGAGATTATCAAATTTAACTAGTGAAATAGAAAAAATTTCAAAAATTCAACGATGTTAACTGTTAAACCATTACCAAAGAGGACATGCAGTGCTGCATCATGCAACAATCAATAGTATGTTCAAACATTAGATATTATTACAGAGGATTAATGACAAAGGGAAAAATCTTCCAAGAATTGCATATCATGAGAATTAAAATACAAATGGACTATGACATAGTGTTCTCAGGAACAAAACCAATTTCTGGATGTAACCACATAAAATTGCCTGCATGCAAATGAGGTCATTCTCCACGATATCTGAAATGTAATTTTTATTCGCCATCCCAACATTAGTCTGGTTGAAGCTTTTTGCTCATTGTTTTTCTCTACTTCAGTTTTTCAATGTTAGTATCCAACCCAAACAACCGAGAATTTTAAAACCTAAACTAAACTACGTAAAATGATTACTTTCAATTCAAGTATTTCTAAATTGTGTACAGGCAAACACCGCATAGATATTACTAAACTGTGTAACTCAAAAATATAAAATACAAAAATAAATAAGTAATGGTAATCAGACGAGGTAAAAGCAACAATTTCACCTGTATACTGATACACATTGCCTGAAATAAATTCCTCAATCAAAATATTTCGAATATACCTCTGACCACCAAGCAAGAGATCGTGGTCTATGAACGTGTTAACTATACAACCGACCTGGTTAAGCAACAGTCTGTTCAGATCTTCTTGTTCCTTCTCCACATGTTTACGTGCCTCACCGTATATGCATGCAGCCTTAGATAGAATCTGATCATGGGCATTTTCAACCCCATATTTGGAACAATCTTCAGATAACTTTTTTCCTGAATAGCATAACACTACAGAGCATTAACATAAATGTACATGCTGAGCACTTCACAAAGTTAATCTCCTGCCAACAATTTAAAGGCTCGTGTAAGTTAACATCAGAAATTATCTATACTCACCGGCTTCTATGTGTTTATACCCTACAGCACTGAATGCTTCAGCTGCTTTGACAAGTTCTTTCTGAAAATCCTGCATAAGGAAATATGAAGCTCATTAGTACCTGAAATTATCTTTCATCGATAATTATCACCAGGCTCGAATGGTTTACAAAAAAATTAAGATTGTATTAACATATTACACAAGGAAGCTTGAACAAGAATCATTAACTTCAACACTCACCACATCACCCTTTAATATCTCAAATATTTATATACAAGATTGCATGACCATAGAACAGAAATATATTAACTGTGTACACCAACGCTTTAACTAGACCGGTGTGTCCGACATGTGCTGTATCTCAAATACTGACACTCATTATACACTCTACCATAATCATTTTTCTTCGTTTAGTAGCAGTAATAGATAGTTTTAACTCAGAGAAATTATAATATAACTAATAGGTAGTCTTATTCAAAAGATTTCAAATACAAATGAAGAATTTTACAAATCGCATCGTAGAATACTGAAAAGATGCTTTGAATAATATTTGCACGCGTATAGCAGCTGAAGTGGATCAAACAACACTAAGGAAATTATGCATTCATAAATAACAGTAGTAAAATAGTTACCCTTCCAGAGCGAGTAGATCGGTAAAATTTCTCCAACTGGTGATGCGTTTGCATCTCAATCTCATCAATAACCATAACGTCCGAGCTTTCATAGCCGCTCGCACTGAATTGTTTGATTACAGCCTTGAATTCACACAGCCCACATCAAGAATAACTCCAAAAATCGAAAATCCATAACAAATCATAGGTTATTGTATATGATAATTTACTCCATAATTCAAATCTATAAGTAAAAACGTAGAGAAAATGGGACCTGTTGTTGTTTGGCGACTTGTTCTCTGAGTTTACTGGCTTGCTTCCTCAAAGCATCCATTGCTATATGTCCACCCTGTCTGCGTGAGTGAAAAATCTTTTTTAACGGCAACGGTGGATTTTTGATATACCGGTATTTGGAAAAAACGTTGTTTCGACCTAAACCACGTTGTTTGTCAGATCTCAGGGTTTATTCAATTCTCAGGGTTTATTCAATTCAACACCACAGCTCCTGAAATTTCCTCCTATCCCCTCCAAATATTCGACTTTGAGATATTACGGGAGCGCGAATTCTAGAAACGTGATGTGAAAATGCGACGCTGGTCCAAATTGGAGAAAAAGAAAAAAGAATTGTCACGAACAAGAACTTAAAATGGTACATTGCTAGAACAGGCTGGCCTTGAGCTGGATAGCGATGTTGTCTCATTTTGACATATTTATAAATAGTTTATAAATACTAAAACAAAAGGTTATGTACGAATAATAAGTAATAATAATAAATATGTTATTAGAATTAATATTTGATATTGATCGAGTTTATAAAACGTATAAAAACGAAGGCTAAGTTATTAACCATATAAATCAATGAATGTCAGGTTTGATTAATGAATTAATGAGTTGATATGTTACATTTCTATTTTATAATTGGAAACTTGAAGGATTAAAATCAAAGTTTGAACGCTCCCCGGGGCACATTCAAGTTGGCAAATGATGGGCATTGCTGGACTTACAATCTCAGGGTGGGGAGTTCGAATCCTGGATGGAGCAGCTGAGTGATGTAATACTCATTTGTGGGTGGAGCAGCTTCGTGATGTAATATTCATGGAGGAAGGCTCCCTTAGGGCCAAGAGTATAAAGAGTGCACGGACCCTAATCAACTTGGGCATATACTGCGGTTTACCTCCGTCCATTGCTGAAGGGCCGGTGATGGGTGGTCCAGGACGGCGTAAATTGGGATACCTGGGTATCAAAAAAAAAATCAAAGTTTGAACGAATGGAGATAATAATTCATTATACTTTGGTGATAAAATGAACAATCTTATTTAAAAGCTCAACTAAATACAACATATTGAAAAAATTGAGTTCGGGTCTTTATGTAGCCTTGATTTGGTTCGGCTATGAAAGTGATTAAAATTATTTGTACATCATCATTTACAGATTTTTTTTTTATTATTACAAATTGGTGATGCAACAAAAAGAATGTGGGAGGTTTTTTTTATTGTTTTAATTGGTGAAATTTTTTATTCACTCATATTTCGCTACACCATCAATTAGTAAATAAATCGATAATTTGTGATGCACATGTAGTGCAATCGTAAAATTTATATAAAAGTCAATAATTAATTTTATCCACATATTTTTCGGGATCCACAACATTTTAATCATTTTAATCACGTGGACTAGTAACTAATTGACTTTCTTTCTTAGTTACTTTGGGGCATATTCAAAACGAGACTTGAGGCGCACTCCGAACACACGTAAAATGTTGCATTGGGTTCTTTTCTTAGGCAAATTTTTCTTCATAGTTATTCAAATTGGATGTTATGTGGGGTTGAGTTAATTTTAGGTGTAAATTGTGTATTTATAATAACGAAATTTGCAAAATTAAGTAACGTGCCTCTCACCTTCACATCAAGCCAATAGTCTAACTTGACCTGTGAATCATGTGGCTTGCTCCATATAGTAACCGTACACGATGTAAAAAGTTGGTGATATAGGATGAGATAATTGTTTGTTTGCGTTCAATTTTTGGGAGAAAATTTTTTTTTAATAGTGGTTTTCGTATAATATTTAGTTAAAAAATAGTAAAAAAAATTTAATTTACGTGTGAAATTATTTTATTGAAAAAACTGTGTGATTGAAAACTGAAAATAGTATTAAGACAAATGAATTTATTTTAAAAAATCGTTTAAATAGGGGACTAAACACAATCGATTAAAGAGAGATGATGCATATTTTAGCCTATGGTTTCAAATATCTAATCTATACAAATTTATTCAATCAATCAAATGGATCTATAGCAACGCGAGAACGTATTCTCTTATCTAAGCTTCTTTTATGTGCATTAGCTCCCCCATCATAGATGGTTCAGCCACCCCCAGTGCCACGAAATGATTGAGAACTACGATGGGGTTGAAATGCATTTTCTTCTTTGTATTCAATAAGTATTGAATGACCGAATAATTCAAGGAAGAGCTCACCGAAGGGGGGATTTTCTTGCAAACTTCTTGAATGTTGAAAAATATAATTTCAATTTATTATATTAATAATATAAATCGCCCTATAGCAAGTCTCTGGCCCGACACTACAAAAATACGGTCCAAAGACATGCTTTGTTATAACGAAAAACACGTATAAATTTTAAAGAGAAGCATGATAAGATTGTGTTCTATTAGTAGTGGTAAAATTGGTAGGTGTGTTAAAGGTGAATCCGATTCGTTACTTAAATTTATCTTAAGAACTATTCAATTATGCTCACCCCCAACAAATTATGCTTATTTTTATGCAATGATGTGTTTAAATTTAATGATGACAAGACGACTTTAGTAATGACAATATGACTTGAATAAACTGTATTATTCAACAAGTCTGGGAGCCTAGTTGTGGACTAAGTTGGGTTTGACATGCCAATAGTAAATTAAGTAAAATCGTGATTTTAAGACTCAATTATTATCAATTAGATTATTAAAAAAAATCTTCTTAAAAATAAAGTATTAATTATATATACAATATTTTTTTACTATAACTTTATCAAATAATATAAGTTTAGTAAGTAATATTGAAGGTGAAGATTAATCACTTTAATGATTTTTTTTATTATTATCCGTAAATACAATTTTATAAAGATCAAAAGCTATGAACAAATACTCCGGGCATATCCTGGCTTACAAACTTCGAAGATGCACCAATGATATCAATCTAGATGACGAGTGCTAAAGATTCATAATAATACAAAACATGAAGATACAAAGAAAAAATAACTTTGTACACTTGTGTTTGATTCCTTGAACTATGCTATTGGGATATGGTCTTAGATCTTCAAAGATCTTCCTGTTTCTAGCTGTCTGATATGATAAATAGTGATTGCCAATGCAACTTTCTTGGCCTTACATTGCCAAGATGTTCCATGTCCTTCCTTCTTGATCTATTTCAAAGCACTTGGTATTGTAGACATGGCTCTAGTGATTTCGAGCCAATCTCTGATCTGTCCCCAAATTTTCATGCTATATTGAAAGAAAAGGTGTTGGCCTAATTCGGTTGTAGCTTGACAAAACACGCACATGTTGTCGATCTCCATGTGTTGTGGTCGATCTTTGGTAAAGAGCTTAGTTTTTGCACTGAGCCATAGGATAAAGGAATGTTGTGGAGTAATGCATGAGCTCCAAACAACCTTTGTCTAGATAGTTGGTGTCCCTTCGGTTGGAAATAATCATAAACTTTAGCAATGTTTATATTGTCCCCATGGATCCAATTTGAAAGTTTTTGGCAGGCGGCATAAGTTGATCCTTCAGTATTCTTAAAGCACTTAGCAATGGACAGTATCTTTTTTAGTAATGGTGAATCATCCTTCTTGTATGACCATTCCCATATTGATGCCCCTCTAAGATATACATGATTGACCCACCTTACCCAAAGTGTGTCTTTTTGGCATGTATGTTCCATAGTGACTTGGCTAGTAGTGCATTATTCCAACATTTAACGTCTCTAAATCCCAATCCTTTCTCGCTTTTGGGGAGACAAACATTAGATCACGTAGCTATCGATTTTTTTGGAATTCCAAAGGAAATTCCTACTAAGCCGTATAATCCTCAAAGTGACCGTGACTGGGATTGGAAATATATATAACCAAAAGCATTCAACTCCTTATAAAACCGACCTCACCGATTCAACTCTGCCAGCATAAGATAATGAAGTGCTTGTCCAGACATGTATGTATGCGGGGATTTTATCCAAAAAATGAGCATAGTGGCTGACTTTCAATTTTTCTGCAACTAATGGAATTCCTAGATATCTGAAAGGCATGGAACCTTTCGGCATGTTCACTAACTCTTGGATGTCATCCAAGTCTTGGCCATGAATTCCAGTAGTGAGTATGTTGGATTTATTTGCATTCATTCGAAGTCCCGAACAATCTCCAAAATTGGTCAAACAATCTATCATTATGCGCATCGAAATAATGTCTCCTCTAGCAAANAAAATATTCGAGACAGATCACGAATAAGAATGGTGATAAGGGATCACCTTGTCGTAGGCCCCTTTTACCTTTGAAAAACCCGTGCGTCCTGCCATTATTTATAATTGAGAATGAGGGGGTTGAGATGCAAGCCATCACCTATTTAATAAATATGTGTGGAAATCTCAATCCCTCCTAAACTAATTTCAGAAATTTCCAATTGATGGAATCATATGTCTTTCGAAGATCTATTTTGAGGAGGCATCGCGGTAATACTCTTTTTCTATTATAATGCCTTAATAGTTCATGTGCAAGATGTACATTTTCAATCAAGCTCCTTTCCTCTACAAAGGATGAATGCGATTGGTCAATGATAGAACCAAGAATAGGCGCTAATCTGTTAGACAAGATTTTTGTAATCATCTTAGAAACCACATTGCAGCATGAAATAGGCCTGAAATCCCCGACTGTGAAAGAGTGGATGCCTTCGATATCAAAGCTATGGCGATGTGATTAATTTTTTTAAGCATTGACCTAGACCTAAAGAATTCAGTAATAGTATCAACGTCACCACCTACCGTCTCCCATGCTTTTTAAAAAAAATACAAAGTGTATCCATTCGGTCCTAGAGATTTATCATCCCCAATGTTGAACAAAGCATCCTTAATCTCCTATAAAGAAATATCCTTAACAAGGGATTCTGCATGTTCCGAAGAGAATAATGGTCCTTCCTAAAAAATATTTCAATCGATGGGATCACATGTAATATTTATCCCAAGCAAGTTTTGATAGTATCTTATAAATTCGGCTATCACCTCCATTTGGGAATTCGTAGGAGTCTCATCCTCCTTAATAACGACAACAATGAAATTCCGCGTCACATTTCTTTTAAATAAAGGGTGGAAAAATTTCGTACATTTATCACTCTTGCTTAAGTACGTACATTTGTCATGTTGGTAGTAGAAGCTTCTCTCTGCATCTCAGATACCTACAGCTTGTTTTCGAAGAGATGCAACTGTTCTTTGCAGCTCAATATTTGTCGGATGATCATGCAATTCCATTTGAGCAGCCTTCAGATCATTCCTGACTTTGTCTAGCTTCTCTCTGCATCACAAATACATATAGCTTGTTTTCGTAGAAATGCAACCATTCTTTGCAACTCAATATTCGTCGAATGATCATGTAGTTCCATTTGGGTAGCCTTCGGATAATTTCTAGCTTTCTTAGCCCAAACAGAAATGTAAGCAAAGTGTTTTGGTATTGAGTTGCTTCAAATTTTCCTCGAGTCTTTGTAACTTTTTACACAGAGTAAACTGCTTCGTGCCATTGATTTGCTGGTTCCAATTGGAAGATACTACAATCTAAAATTCTGAATGAACTGTCCACTTATTAAAGAATTTAAAATGTTTGCTTATATTCCCACCTTCCTGGAAAAGTGAAACAATGCATAGTGAGTGATCCGAGAGACAACCAGCTGGTTGGAAATTTACTGAGGCATGAAATCCTACTTGCTGTCGCAATTCATTAACCATAGCTCTATCGAGCTTACTCTAAACCGAAGATATGTTGTCCACTGAGTTTTTGGACCTAGTATAATAGCATCCAATGGATCTCATGTCTGTAAGACTCGCAGTCAAACAACAATCTGCAAAGTCCCTAATCTTATATGGAGTTACCTCCACTCCATTGTATCTTTCCTTGGATCGAAGTACATTATTAAAGCCACCCATGATCATCTAAGGTATTGAACATGTATCTCCAAAATCAATCAAGTTATTCCATAAAGTCCTCCGCATAACAATAAAGTGAAAACCATAAACAAAACTTAAACGGAATGTGATAGAAGTTACATTGCAGGGTACTTCATAATGTATAACCTGTGGGGCAGCGTCTAATACACAAAGGTCCATTTTTGTATGTTCCCATAAAACCAAGACTCTTTTTGCTGGATGTGAAAGAAAGTTATCGGTTTGTCTTCATCCACCGAATTTGTTCCTCGTGATCCGAGCTAACTTTTGTTGGTTGACCATCGTCTCCAAAACACCAATAATATCAATACATTGTTGCTTAATGAGGTGGCGAACCCATTTGTTAGGGGCATATTGAAACCCCTAATGTTCAACGATGCAATCTTCATGATGATATAAAGAGGGCATTCCCCCTCTTTCTATCATTCTTCTGTTGTTTAGCTGGTTGCATATCAGGCTTTCCTTTAAGCTTATCATTGCTTATTGTCTTCGATGTTGGAACTTCAAGAGCTACATTTATGTCATGTAAGATGGATGTTTCAATTCCTATTCCTGACTTCTTTATATGCACTTCATCAATTGGAATAAGTTGTGGAGTAATTCGCCTTAACATCTGACCTTTAGTTGTAAGTACTGGTTTATTTTATTTTTCTTGCCAACCTCTATAAAAGGGGCATAATCCTCATTTAGTACCAGTTGGGCACCTGGTTCTATATTGGCTTGGTTAATGGATTTTGCTTGTCCAAATTGACTAACATTCTGGTCAATCAGATCTGTTGATGTTTTAGCCGTTTCTAGCACACAGTTCTTTTTGGTTACTGCCTTACTTGAGTTACCATCAATGTTCTGACCATCATTAGCAGACTGACCTGAACCCCCAGCAATGTTCTGATCTATTGCTATTTTAGTCATTTTCAGCACATAGTTCTGTTCGATTGCCGCCTTACTTGAGTTACCATCAATGTTTTGACCGTCATTAGCTAACTGACATGAACCCCCAACAATGTTCTGGTCATAGACATCATTCTGTATCCCCATTTTCTTTGCCACATACTTAGGAGGAATAGCATGCTTAAGGCTAGTAGGCACAAATTTTTCTTTGCATGCATCTTTTTTGTGCCCAAAACTCTTGCAAGTGGAACAAAACTTCGGCTCATGCTCGTAGGAAATCAGCTGATCCCTTACTTTACCACTTGGAAGTTTCATCTTAACCGAGCGAACCAGATCCTTGAGGCATCAACCTCAACAATAATTCATGTAAATGATAACCGTCTCTTTGTTGTCGTGATCAAATCAGTTGTGATCGGTCTACCAATCTTTGTTGCAATCATACACAGGGCGTTGGGCATCCAAAAATTCAATGGCAACCCCAGTAATGTTATCCAAACTGGCAGAGTGCTAATATAATCGTCATCAAACTCAAAAAATGATGGTACATTTTTCAACATCAACAGAATGGACCTCCTTCAAGCACTTGAGTTTTATCATCAGAATTCTCGAATTTGAACACGAGGCATCCACTTTGATGTACAAAGTATTGGTACTTGACTCCCCATTGATCACACATTTGCAAGATGGCTGTTTTACCTGGGAGCCGTCCAGCAAAGTACCCCACCAAACAGTAGCCCATGCTGTTTGATCGTCATCAATGTCATCTTCACCGAAAATCAATATTTTCGATAGGTTTTCACAGGTTTTGAGCTTGAATCCATTTTCGCGATTACGATTTTCCTTAAATAAACTGGCCCACGGAGCTTTGATTGTATCAGATTTGTTTTCTTAAATAATAGTATTGACCGATGTACTGCATTAGAGCCTTCATCTGATGTTGTATCATCATCACCAAGTGTTTGGGACACACTTGGTGATTTCGAATTAGCATGGTCAAATTCCTCCCAAAAGGTTTTAGTAGAGTCCACGGATTTGGATGAAGACTCGTAGTCATCATTTCCTTATGCTGGAAATTCATTTGACTTAAGTTTCCAGAATTTTTGCCAAGTACTGGAAATTCTTCTTGAATTAAGACATCAAACCCACTATTGGGCTCCTTACCAAGTATAGTATTTGGTAGCTTATCATCCTAATTGGACGACTTTCCAAGTGTAGGATTTGGTAACTTACCAAATGCAATTGGTAATCTTCCACCATTATGGCTATTTGCCGTCTTCCCCGTATGATGTCTAAATGGAAAAAACGAAAATCTTGCAATAATAGTCTAGTTTCGCACTTTCCCAAAAAAAAAATAATAATTCAGTGCCACCCAAATTCCGACACCCCAAATTGATGTTCGGAATCTGTAGAAACAACAAGAACAATGAAATTCAGTGCTCTAGGTTGAATCTGCACAACCAAGAAATGGAATAACTTCAAGAAATTTTGCAACCAGGAGAACAAAACGAATTCTTCCAAGTAGAATACCAAAAATCGATCCAAAACCAGACACCTTAACAAGATCTTGACTTGAATTAGACTTTCACCCAAGGAATAAGGTAAAAATCAAATAAAGAACAAGAAATTTTGAGGTTTTGCCCACGGAATTTTCCGAACTTCAAAGAACCTTCAAAACCTTGGAAAAAAGCCATAATGAATCTAAATGAAACTTCAAGAATGGACCTCAATACTGATGAAAATCAGAAATCCAAGTAGCAAATATGATTATCACGAAGAAAATAATGTAAAAAACAAAAAATCTTTCAAGAAAAGTGTGTACCAAGTGAAACTTTCTACTATGTTGAGAGCATCTCTCTCTCACTCACTTTTTGACTACTTTAATGGATTTTAATATCACAAAAATCGGAGAGAGGAAATCAGATTATTAACAATCAAATTAAGTGTTTTCATTCTTTTGTTCTAAATGAAGCATTCAACCTTGAAATTAAGTCAAAACTCAAGCACGAAGTCACAATTTTCAAAGATAAATTTTTTTGTCACAATCACAGACATAAAATATACATATGAATAACTGTTACGGACATGCATCATTATAATTCACAAATACACAATGTAGTATGTCTAAGTGATATAGCGTATAATAAATATTTTTATAAAATTATAATGCAACCTAATAGGTCACTGTTACACAATGTAATAACATTATTACAAGAAATTATAATTTTTCAAAGTCACATGCCTTTTGTTACTTTCTTAAATTGTACTTGCATACTTGCAACTATAGATTGTCACAATTTTGTGACTAGGAGTCGCGGTCACACAATATATAGTCAAAATCATACAACATGACTAGAAATATATTGTGTTAAACGCATGTAACCGGAACAATTGTTTACAAATCATTATTTAATTCCGTGCTTCACCAATAGATGTAAAAACTACGCAAAAAATATAATCAATTATTCTGAAGAATTGTGGACAAGAAAGAAACAATTATTATGGAGAAATCAATGGTAATTGATGGTCAATTTTTCATCTATTATGGATAATTACACCATGATGATATTTCTAATAATAGGATTTAAGAGAATGTTGGGAGGGAGATAATTTTTTTTTTTTTTTTGGATACCCAGGTGTCCCAGCTTACGTCGAACTATGTTCTGGACCACCCATCACCGGCCCCTCAGCAATGGACGGAGGTAAGCCGCAGTATATGCCCAAATTGCCCAGGATCCGTGCACTCTTGATACTCTTGGCCACAAGGGAGCCTGCCTCCATTCACCCACAAATGAATATTAGATCACTCAACTGCTCCATCCAGGATTCGAACTCCCGACCCTGGGGTTGTAAGCCCAGCAATGCCCGTCCTTTGCCAACTTGGATGTGCCCCGGGGGGCTTGGGAGGGAGATAATTGATTGCATTTTTGGAAGTGATAAAATGAGAATGAATAATAATCAATTATCCTTTATCATTCCTTTATTTAAGTCACATTACAATCTTATTTAAATTCTCATATCTATAATTTTAGAAAATATAATATTAATTTATGACCTGATTTTTGAAAGAATTATGCTTGTTTGATAATTATTTGTTTCCTTAAGTTAAATCAGTCCTTAGATTGACCAATTTTTAAAGAAAAGTAGAATAGTGTATTGAATGTACAATTAATTTGATGAAATTAGTTAAGAGAGTGGAGCCTGAACTGCTATAAATTAGTTGCAATTTAAGGAAAGAAATTGAATATTTTGGGCAGTCTTTATCTCCGAACCTCCTGATCAAATAAATAAATAAATAAAAATAAAAATAAAAAAATTGTACATTGTAGACATTGAAGTTTGAACTGTCAATTTGAATTGATGGGATATTTTAATTTTGATATGAAAGTAAATTTATAATATCGGTCACCTAATTTTTTTGCGAGTCGTATTCAGTAATTTAATCTCCATACTACATGTACCAATTTTTTTTTTTTACCTAATTCTGTACCGACTACTCACAATAGGGGGTGGGGGCCACATCTTGAAATTTTTTTATTCACGCGGAGCCCGCATACGTATGAGAGGGGTAAGCAATTCGGTAGAAAGATTTATGAACAAATATCTTTAGTGGAAATTACATAAAACCACGCATTTAGTTTTACCTTTTCAAAAATCAAGTCTAAATTTTTTTTTTTAAATCAGGTACTATATTAAAATCCTAATTGATAACCTAATTTATCATTCTCGTCTCCTCTCATTTTCCCTCCCTCCCTCCCTCCCTATGATTTACTCACAGAAG
>CAIGRB010048657.1:18500-29468 GCA_903798255.1 Fraxinus quadrangulata | reverse complement strand
GATTAGATTCTATTCGCATGCTTCTTACTTTTGCTTGCCATAAAGGTTTCAGACTTTATCAAATGGATGTAAAAAGTGTATTTTTAAACGGTTTTATTCAAGGAGAAGTATATGTTGAGCAACCTCCCGGTTTTATTTACATTGTGCTATATTTACTTAAGTGACAATACTTGAATTAAGTTATCGAATTTGAATATTTATTTCTCTTATTACACTTTGCATTTATATATCGTGTATTAAATAGTTTTGAGACTAATTGTCGAAAAAAAAGTTTCAAAAATCAATTCACCCTCTTCTTGATTAGTTATTCTTGGAATATCACATTTTTCTTCTTCAAAGCCTCCACATCTACCTTGGCCTTACTGGCTGCCTCCTCAGTCTGAGAGGCTTTATTAGCAAACATTTGATTTTTACTCTGAAGGTTTTTAAAGGGGGTTTTAGCCTATATGGCTATAGGAAACGACCTCCTCGCTTAGGCCACCATCGTAGCCACAACATCGACGACGTCGCTATTCTCCACAAAGGATTACCACTTTTTCGTCCAATATTTGTGGAATGTCTCCATGGTGGTCTGAATTTCCAGATGGAGGAGGACAAGAGCCTCGTGTGCAATCTCGTCAGTCCTTTGAGCTAAGGTCAATTTTCCTTTTGGGAGTTTGAAGGCGGAAGAGCCACTTGAAGTCCTCGCCTTTTTGATAGGATCCTGCCCCTGGGGCTCCCCAACATTAGGTCTCTTTTGCCCCCCCAGAAGTCGCAGCCATTGATGCTGCCAATAATTTCTTCCTTTTAGACACCTCGGAGCGAGGGGGAGGAATATCGTTTGAGCTGCCCACCCGGTGGAAGACACTCTGAATTTCTTTTTGGGCTCTTCCACCACCACCTTTTTGCCTTTGTCCACTAAGGGAGGTCACCTCTCTTCTTGACTGACCTTCCATTGATTGACTGCCTCTTTGCTGACCCTCTCAATCTTATCCTTTACCTCATTCCTTCCAGCAGATGATGGCTTTATCCATTTTCCTAAAATGGAGATGGCGGCGAAAATGGTGGTCATGGCAGGGGTGGGGTGCCTCCTCTTATTAAAGTTATCTACAGGTTAAGAACAAACTAGGTCAGCAAAATATCATTAACCAAAATCAAAAAATAAACAAGTATGAGAACATCTTACCCCCTATCGCCATTAAGCCGAAGTCTTCGAAGAAACGACTTGATTGGATCAAACAGCTTAAATCCCGTAAGTCCGAGGATTTTTTGTAAACTTCAGATAGTGTGTCGCAATCACACTCTGTAAACTTAAACCGCTCAACTGACCCTGCAAAACAAACATAAAAATGGTAAGTATCAGACATCGTTAGTTCAGAAAACAAAGAAAATAAGAAATGTACTCACGGGCATCGGAGTATAAAGTTGGGACTTTGACGTGGGGAACAAAGTCACCCTCACACTCTTGCATCTCTCCCTTAACCAAAACCAGGTAAGGACATAGTGAATACCACCCCCTGGAATCTCCTTCTCCTAAGGACATGGATTGGTAGACTGTTTGGAAGACATGCAGATGCATGTCCTCACCTAGGGAAGCCTCCTTCCAAAGGAATTAAGAGCCTACTAGTTAGGCACAGGCATTGGGTACGAGCTGGGTAGGGGCCAACCTGTAGAACCTAAGAAATGCCTAGAAGAAGGAGTCGATCGGCAGGAGAAGACCTACCTTCAGTAAATACTCACTAACAGTGAAGTCATCTTACCTAGGGTAACAAGCTCGCTCGTTAGGAGAAGGGGAAATGATTTCTATGTTATAGGGGATCCTATATTTTTTCCTAAGGTTGGCTAAGTAGGTGGGGTCTATAGAAGATCAGATTTTAGCTGCCCCTAGGCTATCTCATTGTTCCCATTATCACTCCCAAGGCAAGGTCTGCAGTATTGGTTATTCGAAACCCCAATTCGTTAGCTATCTCGCTGATATTTACTTGCACCACAGAAGATGTGGAAGAAGCTATTGATTTTACAGATTAACTCAAAGTTTTACGAATAAAAAAGAAGATTGCAATACTTACGGGTTCGTTAAGACGATGAATGAGAAAAAACACTGAAGATTGACAAGAAGAAAGAAAAACTCGATAAGAGAAGAACAATCAAAAAAAATTCTTGAAGAAAAAAACTTAGAGACTTGAAAGTTTTGAAAAGCAAAGAGACAAAGATTTGCCCAAAAGTAAAAAAATCCCTTCTAAAATCCATGCATATTATAGGCAGACACACTCAATCCCAATCATTAGATTTTGATCTGGGTCATCTAATTGTACATTAAGAGGATTCAATCTTAGCCACTCAGCACATCTGATGATTCGTCTTCTAAGGCTCAGATTAGAACTTCTGTCGTACGCGCTCTCGTGCATCTGGAATTCAAAGGGTGCGTGTGAGACATCCATCATTGCGCATTAAATACGGAGACGGTTGTGTGTATTGGAAGTTGTACCGCCTCAGCTATTTTTTCTTGAAAACGTGCCACTACATCAAATCATTGAGGCGCCATCATTAAGTACACCTCGTGCTTTTCAAATTCATTAAGATAAGGCACCTCTAAGTATCAATATTCGAAGCTATGGAAAGCTCTGACCCTCTTTCACTTAACCACTTCAGTTAATGCCTTGGTTATATAGGAACCTTTGAAAACACAACTTCGATTCCACTATGCTTCAGCATCCTTTCCCAGAATTAGTCCAAAGAATGGAATACTACCAAGCAAACCATTTTGGACAACACCTACACAGGGTCTGCAAAAGTCAGGTATAACCTAAATTCTAACCATAACATGAATGATTATACTTAGACGTGGGAGACTATATTGTGATGTGGAAAACCACCCCTACCAAAAATCTATTTTCATCTTCAGTATTATTATTATTGTACAATTAAGTCCACGCATTACATAAATAATCATGCCTAAACTTGGGGGACTATTGTTACT
The DNA here is from genome assembly GCA_903798255.1 of Fraxinus quadrangulata. NCBI lineage: Eukaryota > Viridiplantae > Streptophyta > Magnoliopsida > Lamiales > Oleaceae > Fraxinus > Fraxinus quadrangulata. Next base: position 26,509 of record CAIGRB010048657.1, on the reverse strand, counting down.
CCTCGCCTCTGTGGCTCAAAAAGATAATACCATGTAGATAGGCTTATGAGCCGAGGTCCTTATACAATCAGGACCAGGTCCTTACAAAATGAGGCGCTACCTTAAAGACGAAGTTGCCTAAGAAAATAGAAAGGAGCTGAGGCCCTCCGCTTGGGGAGCTACTTCTAAGGTCTCTCCGAGGCTCTCAATTCTTCTGAGGCTCGCCAACTAATCCTGCTCCTCGTAGAAGATTTGAGGATCTCTCTGAAGTGATTGATGTAACATTTGTAATAAATTTGTCAGTATTTCAACCTATTGTATAGGGCGGCTGACCTCTTATCAATATATTAATTGTATGACTAGACAGTGATGTAATGTCCCAATTAGGGAGATAAAGTCACGTGGTTCTGGTACAACGGACACCACGTTGGCCAATGTAGTATAAATAGGGTCTTCTTGTAACTTAAACGGGGTAGGATGATGGATCAAAACGTGAACAATCATATATTCGAAATATACAATTGAATCCTCGAGAATTTTGTATGAACACTTAATTGAATACTTTTCATACTATTTGCATGTTTATTGAACGTAAACTTCAACATACAATACAGCAGTCACTATATGTATTTTATCTATCCTTCCACATATTCCTATTTTGTTGCCACATAGATTAGTTTTGATTTCAGTTCGACAATCGTTGTTAGCGCGACTCCTTCTGTTCTGCCCCCAAGAGTTTGAACATTTTTGTCTTTCATCGTAAAGTACCTCCCGTGTCCATTTCCTCTTTGCTACCGCTGTCATTCCGATAGAAATGCGCCGAAATCGTACTTGACTTGGTGTGAGTAGGCCCGCATATGTTGGCTCATTTTCAGGGGTCAACAAATGTTAAACTGATATGGTGGTTTTAATTTAACATTTTGTAAAGTCTAGTATTGAGGCCAACAAAAATTGAATTTTAGTAGCCAAAGTGATGCTGGTATAAACTTTATTACTCCATGTGTGGTGGTGTTAGAGTTATTGCTGAGAATTTGTTCATGGAAAATATGATGGTAAGAGTAAACAGTAGAAATGAGGAACAAAATTTAGCCCTTGTCTGGGCAGGATTGTGGAAAAGGAAGAATCAATTTTTAAGACGTTTTCACGCAGGCCACGTGCAGTGTCATCTGTCTTTCAATGCAATAAATGATGCTAAATGTCATATTTACCCTTAGTTCCAACCCCATGTCTGTTGTACCTTATGAAAATCAATTTGATCATTCAGCATTAATCAATTCATTAACCTTTTCCATGTGGTCCTACCGGACAAAGGTTTTGTATTCACTTGTTGCACTGTACGCGTAAAATGTAATATGCAATTTTCATTATTGACGTGAAAATGGAAATATTGTTAACATATTTTGTGACCTTCTCATGACAGGAACTGCGTTGCACACAACGTGGATCTCATTTTTGTCGGGAAAAAATCGTGTGACCAATCTCAATATAATTATGAATCAACAATAAATTTCAACCTTGTTGTTCCAAGTAACCCCTGAACATATACCACTCATTTCGTTGGGTTTCGGAGCATGCATTTAAGCCGCAACTTCATCCCGTTCGTCCGGGAGCTCCACCTCTGATGTGTCAGGGTCCATATCCACTCTAGTAAATGCTTTGTTGACCACACCCGCTTGTCGAAGGAAGTTGTGAACTCCCATAGTGGCAATACATCAGTTGTTTGCATTTTGTAATTATAACTTGGCATATGATCAAGTGTTTTCCAACGACTTTTCCACACGCAAAATGCACGTTCGATTACGTTCCTGCACGACGAGTGCCTGAAATTAAACTTCTCCCGTACATTTGGAAAGTTACGTCTATGACCGATGACCTCGTCGTAAAATTACTGAAAGTGGTACAATATATCCAAACTCTTATAGGGTGCCATGTACCCAGATCGATGCACGAAGTTCGAGCTCACCAGATGATATTTTCCAGGTACCGATTTCGAGGATTCAACCTCGATGTTGTATATAGCCCTAGCCAATATTCGTGCATCATGAGAGTTCCTTGTTGTACCAGCAAGCACAAATGTGAAACAGAAATTGAAATCACACACCGCTAGCACATCTGTGTTGAAATTCCTTTGCATCCGATAAAACTTATTCGCTGGTCCCGCAGGAGGACGGCTCTAACGTGTGTACCATCAATAGCACCTATGCAATCCCGAAATATGTAATGTTTGTTAAGATTTGGAACATGGTGTTCTATACCATGATTGTAGTTTGGATCCAATTTTATTACCTGCCTCGAGAACTCGATGACCGCTGCAAGCACAAGTTTGAAGTAATGTCCGATGGTTTCCAGTAGATGGTTGAAGAGCGTTTGTACCTATCTATAGCCTTTTCCATGCGCCAAAATGCATAGAGACATACCAACTTGTTCGTACACATCTATAAGTTGCTGACTGCGAAGTCCGTACTCATCTCGAAGCACATGCGCGAATGATCGCAGCAACGTAGGATACATACGAAACTTTACGTAGCATTGTTGAGGGCTACAGTTCATAGCATCCAGCATGAAGATATGACTGTTTCGAACGAATGGGAATCGAGAAACACGACGTCTTTGTTCACGATAATAGTTACTTACAGTAACCTCACTGATATGACAGTATTGAAACCACTCAATAATATCCATCTGTAGCTCTTCCATAAATACCTCGTCATCAAGTTCATCCTCGCCATCACATGACGACTGTAACGCACCGTTGATATTGAAAAGTTCCATACGACCACTTATTAATAGGATATCAAAGACTATGGTTAGAGAAGTATGTAAAATTATGTTGCTATGCGTTGCCTTTTATAGGCAAATGGAATGATGGGTGCATAGAAGTTGTTCCTCCTATTGAAACAACTACTGCATAGTGAAACATGTGAGTGAGTACTTTTTTCACCTAAATGAGTACTTTTTCCACCTCAATTATAACATACATCCACATGCAGCTTTTGTTTGCAAGCCTGCTCATAATCAATACGAATCAAAATAATAGTCATGCACTTAAGCAACATTTTTAAGATTGCACTTGAAAAATGTAGGCAACAATCCATCGTAAAGTACGAAATAAGAAAATATTTTCAACTAAAATGTAATAAAAGTAAACATAAACAAATACCAGCAACAATGAAAAAATGTGAAACGGATGTCCACGCAACCCACTCAACCATAGCTGTCACCGAGGCTCTGTTTTTCTATACTCTTGCTAGCTCCACTCCACCCACTCAAACTTCTCATTCGCATCGTATTGCATGTCCAATATCTCCCTATTACGTTTTTGAGAGAGGAATATGCACGTCCAGTAGTACAAATCAGTTTATTTTTTCAGTCAACCTGTAGCCAATAACTCCTTCAAGCATGTCTTCGTGTTTGACACAGCAGGTCCAATGAAGTGGTCAATTTAGTAGCAACCTTCTCACTAGCTATGGTCGTACGATCCATCGAGTAGGACACGTCCTGAGCTGAAAGCTTCTTCTTCTTATTCTTCTTCTCATTGGCTCGATCTCTGACTGTCTTCCGTTTATCCCTATTTTACGGGTCGGACACATGCATGCTTGCTACAGCCGGTTCGGGTTCTCCGCCCTTGTCGCTGGAGCCGCTGTTTTCTACATCGATCGGGACGCTATTACGATGATCTTCGTGACCACTGTCTTCGAACATTGTGAAGCCTGTGTGACATAGCTTGCTCGGTGTCACTGTATACTTATCACAATCGACAACGTCCCTGAATTAAGCCTTGTATCGATACACCTCTCGACAATCTTTGTCCTTAAATTCTTTATAGTCTTTGTTCTCCTGTGTCAATGTAAACGGAAAGGTTTTCAAAAATTATGCACATACAAGGCATCAGTTACAAAAACCAGCTCCAAATGGGAAGACAATACGTGAAAATGAGGAAGAAACACCAGTTATCCTATTTTGAATGGACCAAGAATAGGAGCATAAAATGAAGCACAACAAAATTACAGCTTCGATAAGTGAGAAATAACCATCAAGGAATACAACAGCCAGAACGTAGAGAACGATACTGCCACGTTTAATAAATGACTGCAGAGCTTAACAACTAATGTTGTGAACCAATTCCATTGTGCAGTTATAATCTAAAACATCATATCAGTCGATCACAGAAATGCGAGCAATGACTTTGCCCTTATGAAACGATGGTACCACAATCTTTCGAGCCTACCACTCCTCCAAGGTGCCAATCTTGCAAGTTGATGGGGGTGTATGAGATGCCACTGCAGTTGAGAAATTCTTCGAATCTCTTGTGTTTCATGCGGAGGGCATCCCATCTATTTTTGAGTTGCTATTTGTTCCAATTGTGGTCGGAATTGGTGTTGAACAAGTGAATTAGTGTCTCCCAGTCGTGTTTGGTGAAGCACTTCCCATTCTTGTTTCCGTCAGAGATAACGGTCTCGCAGGCAGCGAAAAGATGTTCGTCTCATACTAATTCCATCGCGCATTCTTAAGAGGCCCCTAGTGGTTTTGAATGGGAGGCTCATTGGATGTGGAGGAGTGCGGGTTGTAAGTCTGCAGCAAATGATGGAGAAAATGAAATTTTGTACATAAGAAGGACATCAAATTTCGGGAATGTATTTGACTCGAATGTTAAATGGAAGAATGCAGTTTACATACCGGAAAAATGAACAGATCCATGGTTTAATTCTGGCGAGATCTTGTGGTGGAGGTGCGATTACTGTGTGGGTTTACCTCTACTGTGAAAGGAACACCATCGGCTGAAACGAAAATGGCCGTTGAAAATGTGATGCCGGGTTGACAGGATTGTCGGGATACAAATGGAACTTGGTTTTTTCCGATGATCGACGAAGGAAAAATGGGTTTTAGTATCTGGTCGACGACCCGTTTCAGATGACTTCAGTTGCGCGAGCGTCCGGTTGAGGATGAAAATTGAAGGGAAAAATACATGGATTTTGTGGATGGGAAATAATGTCGTAGGTAGGGTTTGGTTTCATGGATTATTCAATGCGAAATGGAGGGCAGAAATGGAAAAATGGACTGACACAGAAGTCAGTCCATTTGTTTGAAATCAAACCGTTGTACAAATCAACGATCTGAACTTTAATTATAATCAGCTTACAAGCAGGCCCAGACACAGCCTTAGTGTTTGTTCAACCAATATATTGAACTTTTTTATTAAAAGATAGAAGCTCTTTTAAGGGGGAAAACATTTTATAGTGACGGATCATTATAATGTAACAATAATTGGAATCTGATCACGGCTACCCTTAATTAATTATGGAAGTTATATTTTAATAATTTAATTACTAAGATTTGTCTTTATTAATAACCAGTTGTATGAATACTCTTCACGTGAGTTAATTGGCAAAAGCCATGTTTCAAGTATAAGATTTGCATTATAAATGAAGTGATATACAAAATAGAGATTACAGGAACAATTGAACCCTTATGCAATCACGGTGGCCACACAACTAGAAACGACACAGAGAAGTTGCTTCAATGGACCGTAAACCTCTACCCAAAGACCCAAAATCTCTTCTCTCGCCCAAAATCACAGAGACTCGCTCAAGAATGCTATCAAGGCACTCAAGAGCACATCAAACCAAAGGTTTCAGATGAAGGATAAGACGAACAGAAGCAAAAAGAGAAAACCCTAGCGTTGCTCAAAAGTCAAACAATTGGAATGAATGAAAGGAACCCCAATGGGTTATATTTATACCATGTAGCACAACAGTTGATCTTGAGATCAACTGCTTAGAACAACTAGTACTTAATCAATTCCTTTCACAACTAAAGTTGCTATTTAGAAATGGGATTTGGGCAATTTTATTGGGTTTAAGTCATCGGCCATTCATATGAAATTATTTGGCAATAGATTTCTTCCCAACTATATCAATTAGGCCAATTTATCATCACAAACCAAGAAGAACCATTTGGCATTACTACCTAACATATACAAGGGGAAAATTTCATATTTAAGATGTTAACTATAACCTATTTCAAAACTAAGAGCACGTTTTAAAACTTCAAAAATCATATATTATTAAACGTTATTTATGAAATAATTAATTAAAAATATATTTTATTTATGAAATATAATAAAGTCACAATTCTATACAATTTGGTCATGAATTATTGAATTAATTGATCACAAATTATTTCTCAATCACAAATCAAAAATTTTATGTCACAATATATTTATCGATCACAAATCAAAACAGTTATATGTCACAATTTATTTATTGATTACAAATTAAAAAGTCAAAACTTATTTAACAGTAACAAATTATCAAATTAATTAGTTACAAGTTATTTCTCGTTCACAACTTAATAAATTGTAAGTCACCATTATATTTTTTAGGTCACATATTATTTATTGGTCACATTTAATCAAATAATTGATCACAAATACCCCACCCACACTCGACCACCGCCGCCACTGCCACCGTCGTCGCCATGGCCACCCCCGACATCACCACCACCGTACTAGACCGCCAACGTCACCACAACACCACCACACACCATCTTAACCCACCACAACAACTATATCACCACCACAGCAACCATGACACCATAGCTAGAGCCACCACCACACCTAACCACCGCACACAACACTACACCGCAATTGCAAAACCAACACACCATCACCACCACCGCATAACACACCACCACTATACTACTAAAAAATTAAAAAAAGAAGCAAAATGAATCTTCACGGTGATCTTCAATGATAGTCTTCCATGTGTGTGAGAGAGAGAGAGAGAGAAGGGTTGGATGCTACAGTGGTGATGCTCTGATGGTTCTGAACATGATGAACCAACAGTGGTTCTGTCGTTGCGAGGCACCGTTGAGTCGAGTTGTGTGCAGTAGTGCGCTGAGTCATGCTGCATGCGCGACCTTCGGAGTTGCCTTTCTTCCATCTATTGTCGCCTAAGCCACCAAGGAGAGAGAAGGAAGATGTGGGTTATGATTTGTGATTTTGATATTTTTAGGATTTGGGTGGTTATGATTTAGAGAGAGAAGATAGATGATATTGAATATTATTAATATTAAATATTTGAATTAATATCTGATTTTCGTATAAATAAATTGTAGTCCTGATTTTTGAAATTAGGTTTTAAAAAATCTGGCTGGTTGTAATTTCCACTTATACAAATATCAAGACCAACATGAATGTTCTTGTATTTTAATTTTTTTTTAAAAAATTCAATACTTCTATCTTGTTATGATGGTAACAAGACAATGCCAAAATATAAATATAGTGTCAAAATGAATATTATGTAGAAATATCGAGATTAGAGTGTCGTATTTGAGAAGGTAAACAACGGCTTTTTTTTTTATTAAAAAAAAAAAGAAGGATTGAATCAAGAAAAAGTGGAGGTGGCGCGCAAGATGTACATGAGATTGTTATTAAATATATGGAAGCATTTGTGTATTCTAGTTGAAATGAATCTTTTAGTACAAGAGAGAATAAATTGAGTGTGATAATTATTTAATAACCAAATCCAAAATATAGTTATCATTAAAACTCCACATGGTTTCAGCTGTGACAACCGGAAAACCAACCAGCTTTTGGAAGAGAAGGATTTAAATTAAGAATAATGCTTCAGGTACAGAAACATTATTCATAGAGGTTGTACAGGCCTCTCACAAAAGGGGGGCCCACGTTAATTTTTTATTTTTTTAAATACATGTGGGGCCCCCTTTTTGTGAGGAGCTTGTACAACCCCTATGAATAATGTTTCTGTAAATGAAGCATAATTCTTAAATTAAATAAAGGGACAACCACAAGGTCCGTACTGTCCATATATTGATGATTGGGCTATATATTATGGGCCTATCCACATTGCCCCATGTGGGCTGTCCATTCTCCTTTTTCAATTGGGCCCACATTTAGACAAATCACATCCACTAATTTAACCCTATCTACTATTCTTATTGTTGACGGGCAATGGACTCCTGACGTATACGAAGGAATAATTTGTCCAACCCAAGGATAGCTATAATGT
>CAIGRB010048647.1:15885-52529 GCA_903798255.1 Fraxinus quadrangulata | reverse complement strand
AGCTTAGCCTCACTCCTCTAGCTCTAGAAAGAATTTATTGTTCATTTACATCTGAGATCAGATGAATAATGACACTTTTCCAATAGTGCGAACATCCATGCAAGTAAAGAAATAACAATGCACTAGAATGCACAAATCCGATGTCCTAAGCATAGTGAGAGTAGGAATGCTTGGTAACATGCAGTCAGTCCGAGCTAGACAGTAATAAGAATAAGTAAGGAAAGTAGCCAGGGAAGTAGGCTTTGCTCTTGTGCGCATCTTTTGAGGGTTTACTTGCTTACTGCTTAGAGACTCAAGTCAGTTATTAATCCTATATCAATCNACAAATCCGATGTCCTAAGCATAGTGAGAGTAGGAATGCTTGGTAACATGCAGTCAGTCCGAGCTAGACAGTAATAAGAATAAGTAAGGAAAGTAGCCAGGGAAGTAGGCTTTGCTCTTGTGCGCATCTTTTGAGGGTTTACTTGCTTACTGCTTAGAGACTCAAGTCAGTTATTAATCCTATATCAATCGTTTCGCTGCCTTTATCCAGAACGGAAATTCATACCCTGTCCAACTCTCCAGGTTAAAGCCAAGCTTAAGTTAAGCGAGTCTAAAAGGAGAAAAAGAAAGAGCTGCCATCAGCATAGCCATACTGAGATATCGTAGCCATTGTTATACCGTTGAAAATTGAGTCTCAGAAGGTTCAATCCTATGATCTTGGCTAGAGCCTTTCTGCTACTGTTCATCGTGGGACCTATTAAACCTCGTCGACTCCTTCAAGCAGCTCTCAACTCCTGGCCATATTGGTGTACAAATGAATGAACACATTCAATAAAAATAAATATTTCTTCTCTTCACAGTGGCTAAGGGCACCAAGGTGTTTCTCTAAGATGTTGAAGACAGAACCACCACCATAGAGGTGCAGAAGCAGTGCACTTGCTGGGGCAGGAGTGGATTGAGAATTGACAGCTCATATTTTAGGGTTAAACCACAATTGCATTGAAAATTGCCAACAGCAGCATCATGATCCATCTCAAGCCTAGTTGCAATTCAATGAGTTGCCAGAAAAAAACATATTCAGAATGGCGGCGCAGAGTTTCAAACTATGGAAAACATACAATCCCGTCAAGTGCAGAAACAAGTGAACAACTATTTAATATATAGCATGGGTGAAAATTTGCTTCAACAAGATTTTCAAATACCGACGTGTTATCATTTTTTTGCAAAACGAATCCACTGGATGCTTACGTCTTCATCAACTTTCAGGAGACAAATTAACCATTCCATGGGCGCAGGGAAACATACAGATGAGATTAGATATTTGAAGGAAAAACTAAGGAGAGGATGCATTAATTTGGGCAATGTCAGTCATCACTGCCCAAACGAAGGCATAATGCTACTCTTAAACGATACCAAATGAACATGTGATCGAAGAGAGCACAAAGTGATAGCATATGAGGAAAGATGTTCAGAGGTGAGCAAAGAAATGAACTTAGGAGGATAAAACTGTCAGTAAATCATCATGGGGAATGATACAATGGGGAGGAGAGAGTTCCCATGAAAAGAGGAAGATAACAGCAAACACTGGAGACCAAGATGACTAGAAACTTCACAATCCTTTTCCAAAGTATTCTAGCAACTGTTATAGTGTCTCCGGCATTACAATATCAGTAACACGTGCGTTCATTTTTTCATGGTTTCAATTTCACTCAAGTATTTGACTTTATGCCCATCAGCTACAGTTACTTTTCCTTGACGAGAATACATGCAGAGAGTAAAAATACATTTAGAACTCCCTCATATCGGATTGATTAGTAATATTCAACAACTGACCTTGTTTCTTTTAATAAATGTGCACAGTGGATCCTAGCCAACTAATATCGTGCTGAACATTACATTCAAGTCAGTGAAGCCAGCAGTCAAGTTCTGTGCATCCATTTGAGAGTTCGATTGTTCAAGTGTAAAAATTAACAACAGAAAACAATATGGTAAGAGTAAAAATATGCAGTTTGGCTTGGCAAGAGTAGAAAGTAGGAAACCATTTAGTTGAGCTGATACATATAAAGGTGCATATAATTGCAAAACATTGGGAAGCAATGGCCTCAGATACATGGTTAGGTGAAAACGAAATTATACAGAACACAAACCTTGTCAAGTCTTGCTCTGAACTCCTTCCACTTGCTCCTCCTTGTATCATCAAGACTATCACCAAAAGTAAACCCATGTACTCGCTCAAGACCTGCAATTTAAACATCAAAAACATGTTTTGAGAATGTTGATGACACAATAAGTAGCAACAATGTCGTGTTAAAAATTCACATATAAAGACCACCATTGTGCATGAATTTACAGCACATATATAATCTCTCCCTCTCCAAAGAAGAAGAGTTCGGAGGCCATCGAGTAATGCCTGTACTCTTATTTCTCTAACTGAACCCCATCCCATACCCTGCTTCACCCCTCAGCTTTTACCCTCCACTCATTTAGCTCAAAAGGGGATAATTAAGGCCCGAGAGGGGAGAAAAATAACGGAAAAAATGGTCAATAAAGATACTTACTTTCACTAATCTTGGAAATCAAGCCTTCAACAGTTGTCACAATTCCACCCAAAGTGCCACTGGCCAATTCCAAATCAATCTCTGGGATTTTTATGCTAGCAGTATCTGACTATTATGAACCAGATGATCATTAATTAGAAAGTAACTGTAAGAGATACCAAAGCAAAACAGTACACACAAAGCAATAAATATTCGTACTTTTAACGTTTTGTCTAATTTTAAGTTAAACGAGCAAGTAAAAAGGGTTTTTAGAGCATAGAGAAAGAAACACGTTAAGAGAAAGGCCAATAAGACCAATACACTATAATCATGTACTATTAAGTATTCTAACAAGTTCAAACTAGAGTATGAATATAAACAATAAAACTACAACTCAAGGAAAGGAAAGGAAAGGAAAGGGAAGCGATTGTGCAGTTCTATGCCATGTTTCAGCAAACTGTGAAGGATATCTAAATCTAATGCACTATCTTTTCAGTATGTTTTTTTTTTTTTTTTTTACATTCCTCATGTTTTTAAATTTTGGACTAAAGTATGAGGGGGCATACTGCAGTTGCCTGCAGGTAGTGCCCCATTCTAGGACAAAAATTCCATAAAGTTCAAATAATATAGGAGCATTTCAGATTTCAAATAGCAAAAGATTGTGGTCTGAAACAGTAACTCAAAAAACTAGCAAAGCTTAACCAAACCAAATATATACCTTTATCACGTCTCGGTTAAGGTCTTTTATGTTCTTCACATGAACTTTGATTTTCTTTCCTTTCGGAGGAATACGCCCACCAGGCTTCACCTGAAAAATAAACCACAAAACCATCAGTCCAAAGGCATGGTATAGTAACTATAATTCAAATCATAAATGATAACTACAGTAAATATACAAAGACACATACCTCTGAATTACGGTAACCACAAGCATCACAAGAGGATGCCATGACAATCACTTCTTGGAAATATGGAATGTCTGACTCTGGTTAAGCTGACATATCTCATGGATGAATTTAAAGTAGAAACATCATGATCACCCTCAAGCACAAAAACCAAATTGAGGTAATTCTTTGAAAAATCAAATTATATATCAACAAGATGCAATCATTCACCGGTCACTTTTTATAGTATCTTTACCTAAAAAAGGAAGTCAAAATGGATTTGCATTAACAGACCTTTATACTTTTCCTTCAACCTCACATATTTGAATGGCTCAAATTAAAAGGAAAAAAAATACCTTGCTATTATTCAACTAAATACAATGTGTGAAGTACCACAAATCTAACCAAAAGACTTTATCGTCTCTACTATGCTGCAGCAAATAGAGTAAATCGCAATTATTTCCTTACCCCAGCTAGAGCTAAAAGAGCCATTCACAATATTTACCCATCTATTTCATTTCTAATCACCAAGTGAACAGAGACAAATAACTCGAGGAACATTTATATCACTTGCCTCAGAAACTACTTTATGTGAATACATGTCATATAAATTGTACATCCTAAATTTAAATACAAATGGCTGTCAGCTATCTGCATCCAGTGGTAGAAAAGACATTAAAAAGGATACTTGTCACAAACATCCGGCACTCACACTTAGTAGCACAAGCTCCACAAGTTGATGGAAAAGTCATGACCTGTCCACGAAAAGACACCATCAATTGACATGACTCCAGTGCGCAAAAATAAGTTTTAACTTTCACGTCTGATAAAATATACCTCCTCCGGTGCAGAATATCGAAATAGAGTTTCAGCAATTTCTGCACTGCTACCCTGAGCAATAGCTCGGCGGCCAGCTCTTGCTCCAACAGAGCCATGTGGTTCTCTTTGCATTTGATCAGAGACATTGTTTGTCCCTTCTTCTGATGTTTCGGTAATGGGTTCTCCCGCAAGATACCCCAATGAAGCAACTTGCTCGCGAGTTCGCTCATAGGCTTGGACGGTTAATGATGGATCCGGAGATGGAGCAAGCCTATTTGAGGTCAGACAGTCCTTATCAACATCATTTATCAAGTATAGCATACAAATATGAATGTTGGAATTAAAATAATGTACTGCAAAAAATGAAAGAACTTTCCCCAGTTAAATAATTGTGCAAGATTTTTAATTTTAAAGCTTTTTCTCCTTTCATTATAATCTCCTTATAATTTAAAGATCAACGTCAAACTTTAACTTTAACACATCCCGTATGACCCACAACCCACTTGTCCACACTCATTTCTACCACATATAATTTCAGCGACATATACTGAAACTCAAACAAGCACATAGTTTCAGGATGACAAATAGCAGTTAAGAATACAGAAATCCAGTTTTTAACTGACAAACGTACAAGATTTCACCATTATTTATTTATTTATTTTTTTGTCTTAGATAAAGAAAAAGGTCTTACGGATTCTCAATGAAGCTGTTACCAGCAGGATCATCAAGAATGAAAGAAAATGGTGAATCTCCAGCGGCACAAGCTCTCAGTTTCACCAAGAACTGATCTATCGCTTCAGCTGTCTGGGGATCCACTTTCTGATATATAAAGAAGTTAGATCACCATAATAACAAGAAGATGATAACATATAACAACCAAATGACTATGCAAACAAAATTGTACCTTCCGTTCCTCCTGAAGGGCCTCCAATTCATCCGCAGCTCTTACCAATATCCCTTCAATCTAAAATTAGTAACAGAAAACAACCAAATGTGAGAAAAAAGACTCAGCAAGTAAGAACTTGGATTTTCTAGGACTGTAGCTTAATCAATATAAAGAACTTAAGGGTTATTATGACAAGAGTTCACTTAAAAAATAGATTAGTTCAGTTAGAAATGTCAATTTAATACGAATTCTGACAGTGATAAAGTCAATAAGATATAAGCACACTTTATATTTCAGAAAACTTTATAAATGGAAAAAGATTTCTCTTTTAGGTTTTGCACATATAAAACCGAACAAAACGTTTCCATGCCATTTTTCTTTAAGGAAGACCAAATGGTTCTTATCTTAGTAAAAGCTCATGCAAAGGTTCTGTACCAATATTTTGCTGTATGCATGATCCATTTCAACAAACCAGTGAAACTTTAGAAATATTAACAATGAAGAAAAAATATCAACTGTGAGGAAGTTGTCAGGGATATACCGTTGACAGAGATCCACGCTGTGCCTCAGGAGGTATCTCAAAGTCCAGTTCAGGGATCTACACAAATAAAAATTAAAATGAGTTAGTGTAAAGCCTTGTCAAAAAAAAAAATTGTAATCAATTCTTAACTAAGATTCAATATATAGTGTGATTAACCCCGATACCCATCACTGAGAAAAACTGTGACTAAAAGATGCTGTTGACAACTGTTCAGCAAGTACAAAGAGAAAATACCTTAACCGTGGCAGTTTCTGATTTCACCACTTGACGATTAAGCACCTGCATTGAGAAACCAACCAGCTTAGCACCCATAATAATGCTTAAGTTTAGAAACATTGGAAAATTGATCAAACTACTGCACACGAGAGAGAGAGAGAGAGAGAGAGAGAGAGACTGCAACAAGGCTGAAGAAGTGCAACTAAAAACAGGAAAAAAAAAATGAAATGACAGCATATATTATGACAATATATGGTTTAAGGGTGCACTAGGGACAAAAGAATTGATGGTCGCAGTAAGTGCATTACAGGAAAACAAAAACCAAATTGGACCAGAACTCATCATACATCTGGTTAAAGACTCAATCTTATGCAAAGAGAAAACGTAAGATCTTTAATCAAAAAACCGAGAAAGGCATGAATTACTCAAATAAAATTGGGAGGGAAAATAGTAAAATTTAAACCAAAAAGATTTAAGCCAAGGAGAAAGATCTTTAGGCTGCTAAACAAATATAATTTTTTTCTACATCTCAAAGTATCCTTCAATATTTATGCATAAAATGTGCAACACCATAATATCAATATCTTAAAATTTCGTCCAGTTCAAATCATTGAACTATAAAAAACATCTTAGACTAAAAATTTTGTAGCAAAACATTCTATTACTACATCTGATGAAGCTTGAAACTTCATTCTCTTCACCGTTGGAAACTTCAGGAAAGCATTTTTACAAGATAACAAAATAATCATTAGAAAAGTCTACCCCCACAACATCAGGCTCCTCAGAACACAACCTTTTGATCACCTGCTGGAACTTGCAGATGGTAATAACAACCTCTAGGCTGGATTTCACCAGCAAATTGCACTTCATTATTCCTAGAGAGACCAGATTAAGAGATTAAGAGAATGTTTCAAAAGGATGACTGATCTAATCTTAGTGCAGGGAAAGAAGTGATCAACTACCTCTCACCACAATGTGGACATTCAAAGGCTGACAACAATATCTGCAACCAATATAAAGATTTCCAATCACATTTTATATAAATCAAGAGAAAATCAGTTTCTGTCTAAACAGTAACTTGTGTTTTGATTAATCTCAAAATCTGATCTTTAATACACTTTTTATAATTAGCGTCCAACTTACAAATGATACTAATAAAGTTGTGCTAGAAAGTAGTTCGCTTACCAAGTAAGGTGTTATATACCTTTCTAAAATGTGGAATCAGTGTTAACAGAAACCTGGTTATCCCCTGTTCAGTCAAAAAAATAGTATATGTCAGAAACCTTGTAAAAGTATTGGCACGATTTATCTCATCTTAAGTAATCAAGGTAAGATAAAGAAAATAAAAGAAAAATATTGGAATCCATTATATAATTCTGTTGCCAAAATATGACTTTCCAATAAAATTCGATTATTGTCATTAGTGGTTGAATAATGCTACTTATACATAAGAAGCTACATAATAGTTTATGAACAGTGAGGTGTCAAAAAGAGAGTGGGTAAGTTTTTTCTTATTTGGTTAAAAATATTTTAACTCAATCATATCTAATTCATTACATAAACCATTATGTACACATAGCACAACCATTGACGGTTTCAAGTTTCCCATATTTCAAAAAACACTCAATAGAACAAATAAAAGAGCATTTGGTAATGCTATGGAGTCAATTGAGTACTATAAAACTCCAGTATTGCTGATAATGCATGAACAATTCATACAGATTTTTATGGATAAATAAGAAGGAAAGAAAGCTCTTTTGCAGGTAAAGCAAGGTACAATTACTAATTCATACGGTAATATTATTTAAGAAGTATGAGTAACATAAACTCCAGTATCCCCAAGAATGCATAATGAATTCATACAACTTTACAATGGACAAATAAGAACGAAAAAAGCTCATTTCCAGGCAAAGTATGGTACAACTGCTAATGCAAAGATGCAGTAATCCGAGTCAACAGTGGGGTGCTTACGTTTTCGCCGCAACGCATGCAGAGGCTTTCGACTTCGTAGAGAGGAGCGTCGGAGTCTTCCGCAGAAACTGCTTCCACAACTGATCGCACGTCCACGATTTGAGGCTCCATTTTGAAAAGTTCTTTTCTCTAGGGCTTTGCTGTTACGCAGGAGTGTGAATACCAAGAGGTTTCAAATATAAGGGGAAGGGGGCAATGGAACCTCTAGAACTGGCACGAAGCTCTGAGAAGGGGCAGTTCTTTTTCTGGGTAAATTTCACCGTGGTCATTAATCTTTATGTTAGATATAACAAAATGCTTACACAAGTAGCCGTCTTAGCTCAGCCGGTAGAGCGCGTGGCTTTTAACCACGTGGTCGTGGGTTCGATTCCCACAGACGGCGTTTTGTACCATTTTACTTTATTCATCTAGATGTAATTTGATCCATATTTTTCAAACTCATTTTCATTTATACATTTTTTAATAAAATAATATTATACGTAAATTTAAATTTTTTCTTAATTTTAATCACACATTCTCCGAAAATCATTATTTAAAAAAAAAAAAAAATTCTCTCAAACAAGGGCCTAATTGGTTCTAGATTCGAAAATAATATTATTTTTTTCTTCTAGAAGTCAATATGAAATTCACTCGAGTGTTATAAATTTTAACTTTTGCAATTATGAATATTCATACCACTTTTTGATGATGTATATCCGACTCTTAGAAGATAAATAGTACATGCATTTCCGCTACTTTCGATTTTAGAGCTTAAATAGTTGCTTTCAAGATCGTGAATGTTTCCTACTTTGTCCATTGCTCGTCAAAATAGGGTGGAGCGTATTTATTGAGAAGTTAGGCCCTCTTTGATGTTAACTATTTTTCATGAAACAAGTTTTAACTTTTGTCTTGTTTGATAGTCAATATTTTCTTGTCAATTGGTTCAACAAAATGATGATTTTCAACAAAATGAGTTTTGTACTATATTACTTTATTTATCTAGATGTAAATTGAGTCATTTTTTCAAAATTCATTTTCAATCACGTATGTTTTAATAAAATAATATTACACGTAAATTTAAATTTTTTTCTTAATTTTAATCACACTTTCTCTGAAAATCATTATTTAAAAATTCATTTTTTTTCTGTCAAACAAGGGCCTAATTGGTTCTAGATTTGAAAATAAAATTATTTTTTTCTTCTAGAAGTCAATATGAAATTCACTCGAATGTTATAAATTTTAACTGTAGCAATTATGAATATTCATACCGCTTTTTGATGATGTATATCCGACTTTTAGAAGATAAATAGTACACACATTTACGCTAATTACGATTTTAGAGCTTAAATAGTTGCTTTCAAGATCGTGAATATTTCCTACTTTGTCCATTGCTCGTCAAAATAGGGTGGAGCATACTTATTGAGAAGTTAGGCCCTGTTTGATGTAAACTATTTTTCATGAAATTTAGAAATTATTTTCCAAGTTTCAACTTTTACCTTGTTTAATAGCCAGCTTTTCATTGAATCCACTTTGGTGGGAAAATAGTTTTTCCACCCTTTTTTTTAAAATTTTGCAATAGAAACAAATTTTATCCCCAATTATAAATTTTTTTCCCTTTAATAGACAATTTTCATGTAAAACAAAATCAAATGAATACCAAAAGATCCAAATTTTTAATATTTTTCAAGTGAAAATTATACAAATCAAACATAATTAATTGATAATTCCTGAAAAAACAAGTTTTAGACAATTATTTTCTTCGAAATTCGTTTTATTTCCACCAATTTTTCATTCTTACATTCAAACGGACTATTAGAGTAAGACTATTGATGCATATCATATGCGATATATCAATATAAAAATATTACACTACACCGTTGAATCGTGTTTAATATTATTTTAGTTTTAACATTAAACAAAAGAAAAGTATTTTTTTAAAGATAATTTACTTTCTCATGCAATGAACAAAATAGAGAGAACACATGGGAAGAAAAGCAATTTATAACTCGCTTTTGGCCATCTTATTCCGTCTCTCAAAATTTATGTTGAAAGACAGATATCATGTAAAGATAAAAGTCATGGTGCACTCTTTCATCCTTCAGATCCCGTCCACAAGTCGTAAAAAGATGTTCTCGATGAGGAAGCTACTTCTAGAATATCCGATTCGAGTGTGTAAAAGTTGTGATCGTATATGAGTTATCTAAATGGCAAACCAAACGAAAAGGCCGTCCACTTCTCAAGATTGGTCGAACGAAATTTGAATACCCGAGTCATCAAAAAAAGAGAGACGCTCTTATGTATCAACAAATTTATGTTGCACCAAAGTTTATGTTTGAGTAAACACTATGATCTCAAACCAATTCTTCTTACTTTAGATTACTTTCTACCTATCTTAATATCTTATTCATGACTTTCATCATCCTCTTATTTTCTTCATCGTCGCGCTCGTCTCCACCACCACACCAATCCTTGCAAAGAACCCTTTTCCCAATTCCACCACCCCTATAATTCCCCACCATTCCACAGCCACTTCTGTTCCCATCCACCCTCAATTTAAACTTCACCTTCTTTCTATTCCTTAACGATTCAATTTCTTTTCTTCCCTTTTTTGACACCACTTTTCCCTCCTCAATTCCCATCCCCCCTCTCTTTTCATTCCCAACAGTCAAACACCCCCATTTTCCCTCCCTTTTACTTTCCTCTCCATTTTCCTCC
The DNA here is from genome assembly GCA_903798255.1 of Fraxinus quadrangulata. Classification (NCBI taxonomy): domain Eukaryota; kingdom Viridiplantae; phylum Streptophyta; class Magnoliopsida; order Lamiales; family Oleaceae; genus Fraxinus; species Fraxinus quadrangulata. The sequence continues at coordinate 41,999 of CAIGRB010048647.1, read as the reverse complement.
CCACCCATCTCCGGCATAATAGGCAACCACCTTGGCACATGCATTAATCCCACCCCATCAGAATACCAATTATTATTATCCTCAACCCCCCTATGTTTCAAATAATTCACTTTCCTACCCCCCAAAAAAAAATTCCCATCCAACGGCTGAGCGAATGGGATTTCATCAGTATACTTGACAAACTCCATCAAATCTTTAACCACCTGCGACTTGTATAATGTATGTACGTTTGTATCAGACCTACCCCGAAAACCTCGTACAGAACCCAAATCTTCGAGGGCAACGACGACGTCAAGGAGGTTCGATTCAGTGCGGCGGCAAGAATTGGCAGAGTCTGCAGCCAACTTGGCGATTACTTTCAAGTACCTGGTGGCGATGTCTGTGAGCGCTTCAAGGGCTGAGCTTTGGGCCTCCTTGAAGCCCACCGATTTGCAGATCTGGGCCAACGCTACTTTGCTCAATCTGAAGGAGAACTCCGGTTCCGGTAATGAGCCAGTGTTGATCGGTTTGTGGCGCTGTATTTCCATGGTGGACCGGTTTTTATCGCTCAGACAGAAACCATTGACAAACCCTAGGGAGCACGATGGGAGAATGATGGAAAGGGTTTTTATTGTCTTTTGGAGGGTTGTTTTTGATAAATTATTGTATGGGAACGGATTCGAACGCTGGAGGTTATGTATAGGCAGAGTGTATGGGTTTGGGCTCTGCCATTGGGGACAGGGGCCTAGCCTTCTATGAAGTTTCCTTTTTTTCAGTATAATTGAATTATTTTATAAAAGAGTCGCGTGTTAAAAATTTGAATAGTTATTGAATTTTGCAAAAAAAAATTATAGACCATTCAAATTTAAAAGTTATTCGAATGAACATCAATATATAAAATCATTATCTCATTTACCATTAAATTTTAAAAAAATTTCAAACGGTTATCGAACTTATCAAATTGTTATATCATCCTTCACTCAAATTTGGTAGACTCAATGATGTGGCAAATGAAGAGGCTGACTTGTTACATTATTGTCATTAATAGGCGACAAATTAGCAAAAATGCGATTAACGTGAAAAAAGTAATAAAAAGATAATACTAAACTAAAATACGGATAAATGAAAGATAACATGCAAGGTTAAAATCCAATCGCTTCTAATATATGAAATAGCGATTTTGGCTTATTTGTCATCAACTAACGATAATGATGTGCCATGTCGGCGTTTCAATTTGTCACGTCAGCAATTCTATCAAATTTTCTAATGGTGAATTGTTAAGTAATAAATGGATAACATTTTGATAAGTTCAATAACCATTCGAAAAATGAAAGTGCAATAGTAAGTGAAATAACGATTTGATATGTACTTTGACTCGAAAAAATTTTAAACTTTAATAGCCAATTAAAAATATTATTATGCAAAATTCAATAGTCAATTGAATTTTTTTTTTTTTGGTACCTATATGTCCACCTTCGGTGACTAATTTTGGAATCTGTGATCCGACCCCTCATCACATAGATCAGGTAAACCGCGGGATGTGCCCCAAACTGACCAGGGTCCAAAAACCCCCCCAACTGAACTGCTAAAGTGTCGAGCGAGTCAGACTCATGTTGTACCTTGCCTTCTAGGAGAACTCCTACCTTCCAGGATAAATCCTGTTTTTCAAGAGAGAGTATGTCTTTCAAGATAGTCAATTGAATTGTTAACTTTAGGCTGGGTGTCTATAGCTTAATTTCTAGTAACTAAGGTCAAATTGTGAAGTTAAATTTGCCGAATAATTGTTCGGTCTCTTAACATCATCCGCTCTCTAAATCTAGTACTTGTTTGTCTCCCATTTTGGGAGAAGAAATTGTGTTTTGAATAGTATTTTTTAAAGAATGTGTGGTTGAAAAGTAAAGTAATTTTATTGGTTGTGTATATAATATTTTATTGAATGAATATGTCGTCGAGATTGTGTACTGTAGCAAACAATATTTGATAAAATGAATGACAAACAGGGGCCTAGTGTGGTGTCGTTAAACCTTGACTTTATTTACAGTTGTTATGTTCACATCGTGAAATTGTTAATCTTCAAATAAAAGTTCATGATTCGCCGAAATATTTTGAATTGTTCATTTTAACCCTAACCACTTTTTTTCACTTCTAATAAGCTGCGACAAAGGTTCAACAAGAGGCCAGTCCAAAGGAATTAGTTGCTATAATGTTCGTAGAATCATGCATGGTGTACTCCCTCGTTTACAAAATGCCACATGGCATTATCTTATTTGACAGTTTTTTCTTATAAATATTATTTTTGCATTCAATTATTTTTTGACAACAATGCACATGCCATCAAGTGTGTACAAATGGCAAAGTCCATGTTCGTTAGACCACATAAAGATTCGTGTACTTATTATGTATCAGTCCCAACTTTTGATGGAGCAACTATGCAACTTATTGAGCTTTTGTTTCTTTTGAAATTTCAAAAATTTGCACTCCCTAACCTATTTATGTAAAAGACGTGTATAACCTGGCCTCACTTCTCAAAAATGTTTTAAAGTTCGTTGTTCACTCAGATGATGACTTCTCGATCAATTTTATACTACGAAATAGATAACTTCATAGACTTCAGTAGAACTCTTTTTACCAGTTCTTCATAAAACTATAAGATTTGACTACTGATTTTGAAGAGATTGATAAGGCTGTAAGACCTCGTTCCACTTGTAAATTGTCCCAAATCACCAAAGAATTCCGTACTTGTTCGGTATCATAGGACTGGGCCACTTGGGTTTTCTAAATGGATCAAGACATGGGTTGGCCCAAAACAGTTGCTTAATTTTCAATAAATTTGTTGAGTTAGAACGTTATCCACAAATCCAGCAGCTTCTCTACCATTAGGAGCCCATCGGCCCAACAATAAAGAAATGACATTTTGTTCTGGGTTAATTACGCTAATGATCACTAAAATTTTGAATAACTACAATAATTATTCTTGGAATTGTTTTTTAGGATAATAGTCACTCAAATTTCCAAATGTTATACTGATCATTCAATTATTAAATTCTACATGGACCTATTAAGTTCCAACATGTCAACAAACGACATTATTTATTACAACAAATCAACAAAATTAAGAATTAGAGATTAAGCATGTTCTGATAAGATGCATACTTATTTCTTTATCACGAAAATATTAACATCAAATAACTTCAAAAACTGCAATTTTAGCCTACAAATGCTTCAATTAAATGACCATAATAATATGGCCAAACCCTATTCGCGCGTTAATCCAGCTGCCCCTAAGAGCCTGCTTGGGGAGTTTATGAATGTTTTTGAAGTATTGATTTTGAGTGGTCTTAGTAGCGATTTTTAAAATCGTCAAATCTATGCTTGCGAGTTTATTATCCATCGGTTCTAAAAGTGTGTTTTTTTTTTTTTTTTAAAAGTATATGTCCCTTAGTGAAATTTTCAATTTACAGTTTTTGTATGAAATTTTGTTTACTCATAAGTGATATTTTACTTATAGGTAATTTTTTTTTACATATAAGTTAATATTTAACTTTAAAAATTAAATAAAGTTAAATATTTACTTAAAATTTTAAGTTAGCATTTATACTTCTAAGTAAATTTTACAATTATACGTTAATTTTATACCTTTCAATAATCTTAAATGAATTTTTTACATATAAGTAATTTTTTATATTTTATAAGTAATTTTTTATCTTATTATTAGTGTTTTTATGTTATAAACTTTTTTTTTTTTTTTTTTGCATAAAAGTAATTTTTAAACCGTCCAAAACCGACTTTAGATGATTTTTAAACCACCCAAAATTAATGTTAAAAAAAAACTAGCAAGGACCGGATTTTTCAACCCCTCATAAATGATATCATCTAAAATCGATCAAAATCGGTGAAGAAAAAAAAACCTCTCAAGCAGGTCCTAAAAGATAAGAATAATGTTATAATGTTACAATATCAGTTTAGGTCTATATGATAAACTCAATTATATGTAAAATTATGTGATAAATTTAATCGAACATCTCATTTAATGTCATTTAATGCCACTTAAACTTATATTAGAATACCAATAATGGTAAATAACATTTCTCCAAAGAAAAACATTTCGAAGTTATAGAGAGGACTAAAACCAATCACAACTGTGCATGGTTCCCCACTACCTATATTCAATCAATTTGAAACTTTAATGCATTTCACAATCTTCTAGTTCAACTTTTTGGCCTTATCGATATCTTGATGCTTCACAAAATTTGTACTTACAACGTCATTCAAATAAGTATTCAAACTGTAACGTTAAGTTTGTTCTCTCTTGTTAGCACCTCCCGTCGCATTATTTTAACGTAACAACATATTTTTGTAAAACTGAGAGAATGTAATTGGTAGTGATGCATTTGAAAAGAATATAAAAATCGATCAGTCCACTCAAAAAATATCATATTACTGAGATGTGACTGTACGTCCTAGATGAATTATTGAATGGATTTCCTTCTATTTTATTTTTAGGAGTGATAAGAATACACACCAATATGTGTATAATGTGCCAAGTTTGAAAAAATAACAAGCAAAGGTTGGTATTTGAAAACAACTATTCGAAGAGAAATGATGGCTAATTAGAAAACGATACGTTTCATGCTTAATATGCGTATAACTAATATCAATAAGTTGCTTTCTGAAAATGATATCTGCATTTTTTTATAATTATACGTCAATGAAGTTCTCTAACTTTTTTTAAAATATAAATTGTTATCTAAATAATTGATTCCAAATTTATTCGAACATTTTAGGTCATGACGATAGCTTTGAATCAGCAAACTCCTATTATCAACGCTATTTTCACAAACAATTGTTTCAAGATGGATTAGAGAGTCGTGCTTGATAATTTCAAAGGATAGATATAGTTAACATATGTTTGTTTTTGTCCATATTGAGAGCACCTTCGATGTGACAAATTTAGCATTATTATAGGATCGAAATCTTTTAGAGGCTTCTTTAAATAAAAAAAACACCATGAAAATATACAGAGTCGAGATGGAACGCGAATCTAATAATTTATGATATAATGTGAACAAAAACAATGCAAGAAGCCAACATTTTTATGTTTTCTAGTCCAAGACAGGGACCCTCTTTCCAAAATAAATAAATAAAAATCTTGAAGTTTCTTTTCAAAAGACGTATGCTCTATCCCAACAAAGCCAAAAAGGAATAAAAATGATAAAACCCATTGAAAACGGGTTTTAACAAATAAAAGAAAAATCCTCAATTATAGACCTCAATAGCAATAGTGGGTCCTACAATTTGAATCACACGGTGATTGAAGTAGAAATTGATGTTGACAACACTAACCATTCTTGAATTCTTGTACACAAATCTATTACAAATTGTCAATAGCCCTCAAAAGAGAAATTTCCCAAAAAATACGGCGAGTCAAATCACAATTATTTGGGTTTCCATTAATGTGTTACACGTTATCTAGATGTCCGATTTTAGTCGAATGTGTTTATCGAATTCTATAAATACGAAATGATGTATTATGTGAAACTAACGATTTGAATAATATGAATTATTAAAGGGATAAAATACCATAGGGATTTTCCTTCAGAAATTTACCCTACACCTACCATACAATGTTCACCTTTAAAAAAAAATTAGAATCCCTTTCAAGAAATCTAGATGATATTGTTAAGAGTATCTTGAATAGGTATTACGGTAGTAAAGTCTTGATGATGCTTTTGTTAGCGAGTATTTTGAAGAGACCAATGGAGATTCCCATTTAAGGTAATATGCGTAATCTAGAAGCCCGATTTCAGTCTAATGTGTTCGCTGAATTTTATAAATATGAATGATGTAATAAGCGAAACTAACGATTAGAACAATATGAATTATCAAAGGGATAAAATAGCATAGGGATTTTCCATTAGAATTTTACTCTACCATACCATACAATTTTGATCTTCAAAAAGGAATTTAGAATTTAGAAAATAAATCCATTTTTACAAATCTAATCGATATTGTAGAACAATAGAAATTTTCATTTAGAGTGTGTTTAATTGACTTTTTTCATAAAAAAAATGTCATTTTCCATCTAAATTCCTACTTTTAGGATGTTTGATTGATAATTTTTTTCATAGAAAATATTTTCCAACTTTTGATCATATGACTATATTTCCCTAAAAATAAGAAAAATATTTTTTTTTAGGGAGATGTGATTTTTATTTTTTAGGTAATTCACTTTCTTTTTCTCTCTCTAATCTACCCACCAATAAAAAATAAATATGTGTAATATTTTTTAAATTGAAAATTAAATCTATCAAACATATTTAATTAATAATTTTCATATAAATAAGTCTTAGATAATTGAACTGCCTACAATTTATTTTTATTTTTTCATGCAAATTTCATTTTTGCAATCAAACGCACCCTTGAGATAGTATGCATAATCCAGAAGTTTGATTTTAGCCGGCTATTGTTTGTCAATATTTGCATGAATGAATTTCGAAATGTAAAGTTCAAATGTCAAGATTAACAAGCTAAGAAAACACACATAAAAAGACAAGAAAATAACTGATTTTTTGGATTATATTTGAATCCATTAAAATAATTAAAATGACAACTAATCTATTCCACGTTCACCTAATCATAATCTCATCCAATCAAACCATAATACGATGTACAAAGCCATATCGATTTTTCCTTGGATTTGGTCGAATTATTTGGATATAGGAATGTCTTTTGAAGTTCCCAGGAGGCCATTCAAACATTAACTTTCTTGTGAATTTTTCTTTTCAATTTGATTACATTTCCACCTTTTTTTTCTTTCAATATTTTAGTTTCATTATGACTAAATCTACGTACTACAAGTCTATAACGTTAACGATTTTTTAACGGTATTTTATTTATAGCTCACAATTAGAAAAATCGTTGAATTTTCTTTTTGCATAGAAAATATTTGAACCGTTAATTTTTTTGAAAAAATTCGAAGATCTTGATATTAAATTCTATCGTTTCACTTACAGAATATCATAAAGTGACGAGACGGGTATTTTGCTTTGCCTATCCTATAACAAATAAAATAAAAGGAAAAATAGGTAAACCTTCAAATTTGTGCTTGATATTTTATTGTTTATTTGACTAAGAAATAGGGATGTGCTAACAAAGAAAAAAAGATGTCATAATATACTTTAAGCCTAATCAATGTTAGGAAGAACCAACCCGTGATATTATTATACTTTAATGGCGTTGCTTAATTAAGCAACTTTATTTTAACTTTTATTCGATAATTGTGGCTCATTTAGCGTTAGTGGGAATTGTTTGGACCATCATCAATCTTGAAATGATTCTCATGATAAGACAGTGGAATTCAGAGAAAATCAAATGGATCTTAATTATTTTCGCATAATTATAAGTAATAATAACTTATGAGGAACAACGTTTATATTGGAGTCAGTATCGTCAATTGGGTGCCACCAAAAAAATCGGCCCTTTTAATGCCCTAGATTGAGGATCGCTTTTCTCAATCACAAGATAAAAGGGGAATGCCATCATTCTCATTACGACCTCATATAAAATTAAAATTGATTTTTTATCCGATAATAAATAAATCTAGATTCAGGCGACAAACAAATTAATTCGTTACACGTTTTCTCTTATTTTAAACTTCTCCATTTTATCCAATGTTAAAAGTGCTATAAGACGACACTCTCGTGGTCTGTTTTGAAATTATTGGAGATTAGGGAACGAGGGAGACCCACCAATCCTTTCTATCATCATGATTATAATTGAAACAATACACTAAATATGTAAATTTTAATTTATTCTATTGGCATCACAGAGTGAAGTAGCACCTCTCGATTCAACTTAAAAAAAATTAATTATGAAGAGTTGAGAAAGTGTTGAGGTCAGAATCTAAACTATGTCTGAACTCGAAAGAGGTATGCAAATGCAGAGATGTAAACGAGCCGAGCTGGCTCTTGATCACAGCTCAGGTTTTGCCACCAGTTGAGCCAAACCGAAAAAAAAAAGAGTTGGCTCGAGCTTTCGACTTAGACCTTGTATAGCCCGGTCAAGTCGAGCTAGCTCGCATTTTTTTTTAATCATGAAATTCAATTTTTTATTAATCTTGAAACGCAGGCAGCTACACAATTGCCTGCCTGATACACAAGTAGCTTCATGTAGATAGTTTGTAAATGCCTGCATGATACATAGTGAGACGACCCGTAAATGACTTGTGTCACGGGTCGGGTCGGGCCAGGCCTTGTGGATCCTCGGCTTGGTCCCATCTAGCCACAAGCCGAGCCGACTCGGGCTTTCCACAGGCCTAGCCACTGGCTGTTCGAAACGATAAGTCGAATTAACATCCCTGTGTAAAAGCAAAATTATTAATGAGAGATAATTTTTATTTTGAATACCCCATAAAGAATAGTCCCCCTTTTTAAATAATGAAGAAAGTTGATCTCGATCTGTATATCACTTATCACATCAATGATTTTTGATTGATGGATGAGGGCAGCAACGGTCTCATAATGATTACTTGGGTTGTAGGCTTTGCCGTCTACTCTACCTTATCGTATTTCCTATTGACGATTATGGATGGTTGGAAGACAAATCTTCTACTAATGAATGATTGCTATTCAATTAGAGTTGAGTATCCTTCTTAAGCATTCATTTAGCTGACCTCGTCAAATAAGCTCGATTGAAGTAGAGGGCCAAACTCATCCCTCCGAGATGGACACAAGGCTGGCAACGTCACAGGTGGGTCATGTTCAAGTTGTGCCTTTAATCCGACTTGGTGGTCGGAGGCCAACATATTCATTAATAATGTATAGAACTGACCCACCTTTATCAACAGAGCAATCAATTTTCTTTGCAGTTTAAAATATAATTATTACAGAAAAGCATATAAAGAATAATTGCTTATAAGTTATAATAGAAAATGGGACTAACTTAAAGCTATGGGAATAATGTTCACTTACAAGATCAAACAGTGCTTTTCCACTCGAAAAAGGAAAAAGAAAAAGTGAAGCTCTTTTTCCACCGTTGCCACCTAAAGATGCTGCTTCAACAAACCTAATATTGCACATTTACGTCACGTTCAACCAATGTTATGGATAATTACCAGTCTCTCATCACTCGATGGATAATTAATCATATATCGAGAACAAGTTTATGTTCGATCGATTAATATAGAATATGGAATACTTAAACAATACTCTTTCATACATAAAGAATTATGAAATCACCCCTTGAATTTAATTACAAGCTATGTAGAGATCGTATCATTTCTGCTCTTTTTTATTATTTTTTTCGAAACTGGTTAAGTATAAAATCAAGAAAAAGTGACTTTTGTGTCAATTTCGACAAAATACTCGAATTTGATCCGATGGTTAAATTATGGAAATAAATAAACTAACTTGTTCTACTTATCGAGTAGATAGTTGTGATATATTTGGAATGACAAATTCAATTTCGAATGAATAATAAATTACAGTCCAAAGTTGAAACGAATGAGAGGAAAACTGGCTGAAAAATTATCTAAATCTGCCACTCGCCTAATGCTTGAGTGGTAAGGCTGTGGCTCAAGAGATAGTATGATGACAGGCGAGCGATACTATTTGTTTCTGACGCTCGAGCGACACGAGGGCGACAAGCGACCGACAACAAAAGCGATGACTTTTGACAAATGTTGCTGAGTTTTGAGGCATGTCTCTTCACTCACAATATCTTCACCTCTATAAATAAGGCCCTTGAAATGTTTATTACTTCATCCAAATGATATGCAATCATAGCATAACATAAAATTTCATCTTTTCTTAATCAAAACTCTGCATAAAAATCTATTTTTCATTTCATTTTNCCGTTTCTTTTGGTGTCACTTTGTCCTATTCATTGGCATTTTTATTACTTATTTTCTTATCATTACTCTGTCCAATTTTGATAAGGTTGGTAAGTTCAATTTTGGTTTTAAAGTCATCACTCAAAACAATCTTTTGAACAATGTTAAGTTGATTTTCTGAGTGAAAACTTTATTCTTTATTTTTATGCGATTAAACTGATTTCGCTTCTATTTAACTTCCTCTACTCCTTTTCGAATTTTGAATTTTGATTTATCTTCTGTTTTATGTAAATAGAAATGAATACGGTTAATAATATCGATACTTTTTCGAATGATATTTTGAATATGGGAACTTCGGAAGAAGTTATACCTAATTTGGTTCCAACTGTTGTGATTCATCCAATTGCGGTTGCCCCTCTCATCGTTCATACAAACTCCGTTTCATATCGATAGAAACCGAAAAAGTTCAGTGCGGTTGATTTCAAGAAATGACAACAGAAAATATTATTCTATTTTACAACTTTAAACTTGACAAAAAAATTGAAGAAAGATGCTCCCGTCATGCAAGAAGGGGAAAATAATATGGTATCATTGATAGCATTAGTTGCTCAAAAACATTGAGACATCTATACAAAAACTATATATTGAATGGTTTGGACAACACATTATACAATGTGTATAATTTCATGAAATTTGCAAAGGAATTGTGAGAGTCCTTAAAGAAGAAATACAAGGCTGAATACATTGGAACTAAGAAGTTGATGAACATATAATGAATTGATGTTTTATTACTCATTTTCTTTTGTATTTTATTACTCATTTCCTTTGCCGTTACACTATTCAATTTTGATAAATTCAATTTTGGTTTTAAAATCATCACTCAAAACAATCTTTTGAACATATTTTATGCTCAATATTTACCTTATATGTTCTAATGGGAATAAATATATTGTTCAACAAGTTGATCATTTTTTTAATGATCGACATAGTAATATAATTAACATCAGTGTAATAATTAATTAATTTAATTAATGTCGTATAATTATTCTTGCACACAATTATTTCTCACGCATAAAAGGTTGTCCGTGCAGAGGACCACTTGCTAAGAAAATGGGACAACTACAAGATAGCCAAACGGGGAAACTTCAAATGAAACAGGATGCAGTGGGTCCGACCCAGTTAGTGAATCCGGTCCACAACGTGGCAACCTGCAATCTATATAAATATAAATTTGTTCATATATGAGCCACCACACACGTGTTTACGTGTGTCACGTTTGAATGGACTCTTGCCTTGCTACATTTACTTTTACTATGATTGACTAAGTTTGCGTTTGGCAAAATTATAAATTATTTTATAAAAAAAATTAATCTCGTGAAATGTGAAAATAATAATGAATTTGAGTTACGAACATATAATGAATTGATGTTAGACTTTGAATTTATTTATAAATTATATTCAAACGATAATTATTTGGGGCTATGGAACATGCCCAATATGTTAGTGGTTGTGTTCAACTCTCGTCATTCAAAGTTACAATTTTTACATGTCAAAAGCATGTGTGGTGGTACTGTATTGAAACTGTGATCTTCAATCTTGTTTTACGTCATAACTCTCAATATTCATGTTTTGCTCATGATGCTCTCATTTTGTATGTGTTAGCGTTACTTGCACTACCACAATATCTACCTCTCAAATATACTAAATTTTGAAAAAGTGAATAAAGAAATAATCAAAAGGAAATATGGCTTATAGTATAAAATCGATATAGCATTGTAGAAAATTGTATTTAGTTATTACCTTACGAATTTCATACGGTTGGAATTTAAATTTCTTTAATTTTGTATATTCGATCAAATTCAGTCAACACTCTATATATGGACTAGTAAACTGGACTAATAGATTTACATAAGTAGGCTCGAGCGTCGAGTGGGTCGCTTTAGATATTTCAATACACAGAACAATCCATTGCAGTACGTGTATCTCATAAATGAAATCATTCGAATTCATGTAATTATTGGAACCAAAAAACTATCCATATTATTATATTTTAAAATCGTGAGATGAAAATACAAATTATCTTCACATTAGCAAAAGTAGAAGAAACAAAATATGCAAATAGTATCTAACATCTAGCAAAATATGCTACAAATAACATCCTATATGTAGTATAGTATGAACACCAAATTACATAACCAAAGAACTGTTGGAAAAAAATGATTAGTGGCTGACTTTGGAGCTAAATTTGAGTGGGACCCGGTTGTTCATTTTGGAATATGAAGTTGATTTGTGTTCTCCTCCGTGAGTACATCGAAATCATATATTTACTTGCCAAAAATGATGTTCGGGTGAATGAGAAATTGATGCTCAAAGTATGCCATGTGAAAAGAGTTTATGTGGGAAAGAAAAATTAATTTAAACTTGTCCCACATAGGAAAAGGAGGAAAGCAAAAACCACTTTATATAGGATTGCACTTTAGAATGGTGTAATCATGTGTTGCATAGAGGCTCTCTCCACGTGCGCGCGCAGGGGGGGTGCAAATCACGGACTGAAATGAGGTTCGAACCTTGAACTCGTATGCGAGCGCGACCTGTGCATACGAATGTCGGACCGGATTGAATTTTGTTTTTGCTTTGTAGAACTGACTTTTGGGCTTTTGAAACTCCAAAACGTCTGAAACCTCCTTAGTTATTATAAGTGGGTTATGGAGACTTTTGATTGACTAAAAAGGTCTATATAATACATTTTTTCCTCCAATTCATACATACGAAATTTCCTTCATCTGCATTTTGCCTTGCATTGCACACTATTTTCTTTTCTTTTCTTGTGCTGATACTGTACAAACACTTGCTCAATTTGCCGGAGTAAAACCTGCCAGTGTTCAGGTTTCACTGGTTAACCGCCGTTGTATCTTGGGAAGCAGACGCTCGAACTACCTCAAGCACGAACGGTGAGGGGGTGAATCTGTTTTAAGGAAACTGTATTCGCACAGGCCTCGGTTTGATAATTATTTTACTGCTCAAATTTTTGTTCTTTTACTGTTCAAAATTTTGTTATTTTATTGCAGTAAACATTTTGATTCTTTCTTTGTAATTCAGTATAATTGTCGATTTAATTTAACTATTGGCTGACAAGAACAAATTAAAAATTAGAAATTAACAATAAAAAAGTACTATGTTCTACAAATGCGATAAAAACATAAATTCTTAATTAGAAAATAACATAACGATCAACATTATCAAATTCTATTTCCATCACATCGTTATCTCATTTGCATCTCATTGGGTCATTGAGTCAGGTTAATAATTGTAAAAATTACAAATTTATATTAAAAAAAATTCTATTTCAAGGTCAGATTTTCACAATTCTAAGACCAGAATCAAGAATTGTCTGGGTTTCGATCGATTCTCGATTATGATTTGGGAGGTTCGATGCCTGTTAAAACATCCACAGAAAAAATTCACAGCTCAAGTATTAATTATAACCAATTCAATTTTCCAGCTTTTATATTTTAAAATTTAAAACTCAGGTGATAAATAATTAATTAAATATATTAAGGTCACAATTATATGATTAATTGTCGCAGTTATGTATTTATAAGTGACGACTTATTTATTAATCACATATTATCAAATTATTTTTCAGTCACAAATCAAAATATTTATAGATCACAATTTAATTATCGATCACAAATAATAAATTTTATAAGTTACAATTTATTCAATGGTTACAAATTATCAAATTTTTAGGTTACAATTAAATAATTGATTACAAATTAACCAAATAGTTGGTCACAAATACCAAACACCCCACCCCCATCCCTTACATCAATACATGATCACAAATCTACTAAATAGTTGATTACAAACACTCTTCGTCTCACTTTCATCTCAATCCCACTACCACACACAAATAGTTGGACATAATAATCTAAATAATTGGTCACAACCACATAAATAATTGGTCACGAACATTTTTTATCCAACTCCCACCCCAATCCTACCACCGACCCCAAATAGTTGGTCATAATAATTCAAATAATTGATCACAAACACCCGAATCACATCCCCACCCACGACCACAAAACCAAAACGTACAAAATCGCCACCACATACCATAGCAACGCAAAACCACCATAAAATACCACCTCAAAAGCCACCACAAAACCACCTCAAAAGCCACCACAAAATCGCCACAAAACCATCACGAGCTATCACAAAACAACACAAAAATGTTGCAAGTTCACCATTGCACGACGTTCAGAACACTCACGACGAACCTATAGCTACGCACATGGGCGCTCAGTTCACCGTCGCGCAGTGACGAACTGAGCGTCACTGCTAAGATTAGTGAGGCTCAAGGCACCGCGGCTCAGATCAGCAACGCTTTGAGCACTGATGTAGCCGGAACATCTATCACCACCTCAAAATCTACCACAAAACCAACCAACAACAATTATAAAGAACCTTCATCTCCATCTCCATCTCTATCTCCATTACACCACAACCACCATAAAAAAAAAACCCCCCAAATTCGCTACCGCTACCACCTTAAATCCACAGAGAACAAAGAACATACAGGAGGTCTTGGGAATGGGTGCCATCACATCGAAGTGGAGGCATAGAAGAAGCGATTGTTGGGAATGGAAGCATCAGAGTTGTCGAAGAAGTGGTTGTTCACCACGGCAGCAGCAGCATCGAGCGACGCCGCTCCCAGATCACCGCTTGGCGCAGCACGCCGTTGTGAGCAGAGAAGAAGCGACCCTCACATCGGCAGACGCTTGTGAGCAATATGAAGAAGAAAAAAATATAGAGGTGAAGAGATGTCACCGATAATGAAGATACAAATGGGAATTAATTTAGGGGGTGGGTAGATTTTATAATATTATTGTTAATATAAATAATTAATTTAATGCTTGATATGTGAACAAATAAACCTCATAGCTATTTATGAATTGTAATATTTTTAGAAATGTATGAGAAAGTTACCAACTTTTTTTAAAAGCTCTTGTGATCGGATAAAAGTCCCGTTTGGTTGGGTATTTGAAAAGTCAAAATTTGATTATGAGATAAAGAAGTTACTTGAAAATATTTAGTCTAAACTAACTTATTCAATAAAATTTCATATAAAATGCAAAAGCAAGACAGAAATGGACCCGAAGTACCCAAAAAATTATCCAAACAAGATTAGAAGTAACTTTTAATTTTTCAAAAGTCTCGTCAAACGAATTCTTAATTTATTAAATCTCTACTCGAGACGTTCTAGGTCCGTCCACAACACGAACATTTATCGTGATGTAGCGCATTTTGACACCTCTACCACCAAAGGTTACTAAATTCCTAATTTCCGCAATAGCTCCTACAAGTCAGCTGTTAGCAATAGGAAAACCGTGAGTGCCGCTTTAATTGTGGGTCATTTATGGTTAGAAAGTTGGAGATATATACAAATGTATAATTAATGCGAGGCCAACAAGATTTGCGTTTGTTAACTTCCTTTTTTGTTTTGGCGTTTGGAATTCAACATTATTTTCTTCATTTAATACACAAATGAATCTGTCAACTTATACCTCATTTTCTAAATTCACAAAAATAAATATTAAAATTTCTTGGTTTTACTCTTCTTTCTCTCTCTCTAGAATTCTTTGACTTTCCTATTTTCTGACTGACTACCTGTATAGTACACTAAACCAGGTACTTAAATAATCCCAAACCCATTCATTTTCCCTACCCTTCCTTTGCCACCTCTCTTTCCCTTGCATGCATCTCTCCACATAATACTGTAGAGAAAAAAAATTAAAAAACTCTTCGATTCTTATGGCCGTTGAAGCAAGGAATTTCAATCTTTTTCCTTCGGAATTCATGCCCAATAGGTACTTTTAATCACCTTTGAGAATTTATTTACCAAACACACTTCTAATTATTTTTGTCTGATGAGCGTTTTTTGATATTTGCAGTGGTTTCGTGAATTCCAACCAGGGAAACGCCTTGGCATACAGTACCCAGATGGGATCATCGGCGGTACCTTTGCCCTCATCAATGCCGGAAAATTTATTGCCGATTTATCAATCTCTTGATTCGGCTCCGGCGAAAACTTCTTTGAATACGGATAGTGGACTCACATACAACTTACCGCCGGCTCAGAGAAAGCGCTCCAGAGAATCTATGAATCAGTTATATTCTGCATGTAATTTCGGAGCACCCCAGAAAAATAATAGCATTTCTCAGTTTCCTTCTTTTGTCGGTGAAGAAGTTTTGCCTCAAATCCAGCAATACCAGTTGGAGATTGATTGCATTATTTCCCAACATGTAAGTATCGGTATAAATTTTATAGATTTGTGGGTTTTGGATGAATTTGAGGTTTACTGTTTAGTTTTCTGATCAAAATTTATGGTGATTTTCAGACGAAAAAGATTAAATTGGAATTGGAAGAGAGGCAAAAGCAACAAGCGAGATTGTTGCTGTCGACAATAGGAGAACGTGCGATGAATAAACTAAAGGAAAAGGAAGTTCTGTTACAGAGAATGGGGAAAATGAATTTGGTTCTTCAAGAAAGAGTGAAGACTCTTTTTACGGAAAACCAATTATTGCGTAACTTAGCACAAACAAACGAGGCTACGGCCAACTCTCTGCGTACAAACCTCGAACAAGTATTGGCCCATGTTAGCGACGAGCGCCTCTCCGGCGGTGCCGCTGTCGGTGGAGGTGCGGTGGAGGAGGACGTTGAGTCGTGCTGCGGCAGCAGTGATTGTAGGGAAGTCGAAGGTGAATATGGGCGGCGGACGGTGGCGGAATGCGGTGGCAGGATGTGCAGGAGGTGTGGGGAGAGAGAATCATGTGTGTTGTTGCTGCCATGTAGGCATCTTTGCCTCTGCAACATTTGTGGGAGTGGGACCAACCCTGTCCAATGCTGCCCAGTATGTAACTCTGCCATGACTGCCACTTTGCACGTTAACACGTCTACTTGATCAAAGGCCATGTCAGTAATTAGCATAAAAAAAACAGTAATTATACATTTTGGTTGTACATTTTCTTGATGAAAATTTAGCTTACTGTAAATTTCTTTAGCGAATTAACATAATTTGTTTATTCTTTTATTGCATTTCATTTTTAACCGTATCTTATTTATTATATCATCTAGTCAATATCTACTTATCGAGAAAAATGTATTAAAGGGTACAATGTCGACATTGGTTCACTTTGATGGCAAAAAAGAAATGGTTAAAGAGCTGAAAGTTGTTCAGCATATATTGAGTTTGAGTTTCCTGGCCGACTTTTGCCCGGCATTCCACTTTTTAACTGGTCCAAGTTTTGAGTTTATGGGCATATTCAATATTGGTCAATGATATTCATAATAAAAACTATCGGTAATCATCCTACGTAATATAATATATGAGATAATACAAAACTATCACATTAATACATCAAATAATAAAGTGTCATGTGTATGTCACTTAAGACATTACCAATATTACTCTTCAGTATCAGGAGCATAAGTTGCAGAGGAAATTGATTACACAATTGTGCCAACAACGTACAAGAATATTGGAGAGAGTGAAAATTTGTATTCAATTTGATAGTGATCAGATGCAAAACACAGTTGAATAGTCAATATTATTAATGGATTTTCAGACATATTGACAATATAATATTTAGCACTTGTTTGAATCCGAGAAAAAAATTGTATTTTAGAATAATGATTTTGAAGGAATGTGTAGTTAAAAAGAAGAAAAAAATCGATTTAGGCGTAAAACTATTTTAATGAAAAACGTGTGATTGAAAATGGATCTTGAAAAACAATATGTTCGCAGGCATCTTAGTAATTTTCAATCTAGTATGTCAAAACACGAGTAGCCTCTTGTAGTGGGAATCAAGTGGATATCTAAATTCTGTATAAAAAATGGCTGAGTCTGTACTTGACAAAACATGGCATGCTAGGTAAGATGCAAAGGTGCTGAAAAAGTCGAGTTTTTGGCGGTTTGATTCCAAAATAGATAATTAAAGGCATGGACCAAGCAATTTCCTATCTTTTCCGGCATGTATAGTGACGTGAAAGCAACTTAGACACTTTGTTAAAGCATTTCAGGTACCTTATTGAAATCCATGTCCCTTATTATCACTTTGTTTAATTAGTTGCCTAGTTTAGATAAAATTAATTAACGTAAATGACACGTGCATTTTATTTTATTCAATTCTGATGGCTTTTTATTTATTTAAATATTGTTTTTTGTTTTTGTTTTGTCGGAAGTAATGATGGCCAAAAGAGATCCAAAGTCTAGTTTCTAGGAATTTCCCATTACCTTCTCTTCTTCTTCAAAACAAAAACTTTTTTGTATTCTTGAAAATTTTCTATGTGCACATGGACCGACTGTTTTCCTAGAATCATCCTTTCTGCCCTTTATCTTTTCCTTATTCAATGAAACAATCATAATGTATGTTAATTGAGATAATCATATTATTTTCTTTATTTTACTCATTTGATAGAACCGCAAGTTCAACATTTTCATGATAATGGGACTTGGTTGGTAAGAACGTACCGTGTAGGCTTTCTTCTCTTAATTATGAGAAAAATATGTGTAGTTCGATATTTGAAATGTCGCAATCATGTGCCAAATGAAAACAAGTAATCCGGCGCATTCGGCTTGATTAAAATTGATCATCCGATGAGCCCACCACATGTGAATATATCATCACTTGTATAATTTCTATTTAACACGATGTTGTTATCGTAGGTATTTCAAGACAAATGAACAGATCATTGA
Organism: Fraxinus quadrangulata; assembly: GCA_903798255.1. Taxonomy (NCBI): domain Eukaryota; kingdom Viridiplantae; phylum Streptophyta; class Magnoliopsida; order Lamiales; family Oleaceae; genus Fraxinus; species Fraxinus quadrangulata. The sequence goes on along the minus strand of CAIGRB010048647.1, from coordinate 23,432 downwards.
TCAAAACATAATATAATGGTTTAAGAGTATAGAAAATTGAATGTCAATTTGGACGGCCTTATTGAATTTAAGGAGCTCAATCAGTGGATGCCTTGTCTTTGTAATGATATTCTAGCTTACACGTTTACGTAAATATTAAACTAGAATTCGCAACACACATTTTTATTTTATTTCGCACACTACCTGAATAAATCTCGAGAGTGATTGGAGCGAGAAATTTTTTTATCCCTTATCTCACGTCCTATATCAACCCGTATCGATTGCTAAAAAGTTATTTGAATATTCAATTTGAGTAATTGAAAAGTAATTACTATGAGAGTCTTATGCGTGACTCAGTTATCGCATTATTTATTTCTAATTATCTTTAGTTCGGAATTAGTGGAGGAGTTGAAAGAATCGTATGTGCTTTAATATCCCTTTCACGATATGTTTGCTAGTTATCTGTCAACGTATATCATAAATACCCAAATTTAAAGATGGACAGAATAAAAAGATGGCAGATAGTTATGTATCACTGAATTGTGGGGCGCACATGAAAATTTGATGTAAGCGGGACCCACATGAAATATTGATGCAAGTGGGACCCCCTCAATGGTGTCAATTTTTCATTTTATCACCTTACGAATTTGTGTGATGTCGTTTTTACTTCGTCTTTTTATATGGCTGTGTTAAACTATTCGAGAATCGGACTCCACGAGATTGTTATACCATATATAATTTAATTCTCGACTCAATAACAGTATTACGAAAGTCTACATATTATATATTACGAGTTGATTTACAACTCATAATGGATAAAGTAATAAATAAACTTCATTATCACATATCAATTATTGTTGTTTGTTGTCAAAAATTACGTAACGAACATGCTTTAGATGCATTTACTATAAAAAAAGCAAAATTAAAATTTGTAATTGTCTTCACGAAACTTCCTCATAAGTCATAACACATTCAAAATTCAAGAAGCGTAGGGGTGGGGGAGGGGTAGTGGGGATGGAGTTGGGTGGCCTAATTATTTTGACTACACAAAGCATCTCATCTACTGGACAATCCCTTCAAGTTTCAAACTTCTCCAAATTTGATTGTCCAATATATAATTTTGAATTGAATTCTTTTCAACTGCGTCAACGATAATATAATATAAAAAATAAATTTTTATTTTACGTCTTACAAGACTTATTATTTGCAAAAAGAAATAAAAAATACTATTATTATTGTTATCGTTATTATCGTTATATTGTGTATTTTGAGACGTTCATTCAGACTCCTCACACGAAATATTATTCGGTCAAATCTACTTGTACCACTTCCCAAAGTTCGAGGCAATTTTAACGTTGCATAATTAAACATGGTGTAAGGGTACATTTTTTCTTGGTACAATAAGTATATGTGTGAATAAAGTAAAACAAACCAAAAATTCCATTGCTTAAAAGTCTTGCCATGCATGTAGAAAGCAAGATAAAGACTAAGGAACTGCATACGATGTTTTGTTTACTAGTATTTGTATTCATATTATCGTGAAGTTCTAAATTAAAATTAAAATTTTCATATTTAATCAAATGAGGTACTGAATCGTCGCATGTACGTTATAATATATGGAAATCTAAAACATGTCATGAACACGTTGGTACGTCGTATTAGATAATACTTGATAAACCATTATCCCTTAAAAGAAATAAATCTCGGGACGGAACGTGAAACTAAATTGATTGTTAATTTGATGATATGAAAAATGGGTTCTATTAAATAAAGTTGAACCATATAATAAAATTCTATCTACATTATCAAATGTTAATTATTCTAGGTCAGACAGGATGTACACGTTATGAAAGTGCCAACCTAACAAAAGTTTCCTTCAAAACAACTCATTTATTGTACGCTTATAACTATTCCAATAGTGGGCCCAATTGACCCGGGTGAAATGTCCGAGTATCTTGGCCCATGTTTCTGTCTTCAAACTTATGATGAAAGGTTGTGGGCCCATTTAGGGTAGAAATTGAAAGCTGTGTCACAAAAGTTGTCTACTTTAGTGATTTTTCTATATTCCAAATTGTTTAGATGATGTGGTCAATACTCGGAATGAATGCATTGATCCGACGAGTGAATATGGGGCCCCGTGATGTGAACCGTAACTTTCCTGGTTGTATCTTATTGTTGGGAGCACATATCTACTACCCAGTCATCTTTAAATTGACATCGCGTCGTTGATATTGCAACACGTTTCCTCTATATAAACTCGGGCCCACATACACCGTGTTGAGGTTGAAAAGATTAAAAGAAGTTAAGTGCATGTTTGGCATCTAGTTATAATCGATAAAATAATTTTTTATTCACATATTTTATGATATACATTGTTATTAATTACTTATCCACAACTTATTTTTTTCTATTTGTAATTTAGGACTTCTTTGATAGAACTTTCGATAAAAATTTATGAAATATATGACTAAACAGTTCATAAAATTGTGGATCAATGAAATACATGATTAAAATTTAAGTTTGATAAAAGTTTAACAAAATTTATCAAACAAGCACTTAATTTGGTTATATTACCACCACAATAATGTTTGGTACACCGTAATTTGCTTATTTACTTAAATAACCGTGGGTAAAATGAAATATATATTCTATTTTTTTATTCACTTATATATATTCATTTCATCATCGTCATCTGTACACCACAAAAGATATATAACCATATTTAGAGATACAAATGCAAAGATTTATATAGCAAATGATTCAAAGATTGAACAAAAGAGCAAGAAAAGCATGAAGAAGGCGGTGGTGGAAATATCTTGTCAAATTACTCAAACATAAACAAAGCAGATTTGTGCTTTCATTTTTCACATTTTTATGTTAAAAAAACTAAATTCAAATTAGGAAATGAATCTGAAATTCTATTGGAAGTTTAGGGGTTTTTCTTTGTTCGGTGGCATTCTGCCTTTCTCATTTTGAGTGATTAAAAGTAGATATAAGTTCTTGTTCGAGCCCTATTTTTTTGGTCAAATTGCATTTTAAAATAATTTCATTTAAGACAGAGTAATATTAACTAGTACTACAGGTGCTAAACATTAGTCTTGATAGACTAATGCTATTTGTCATGATTATGTCCCTGTTTGTCATCTATTATTTTGCATTCTATCATATTATTTTTTTTTACAGTACTCATTTTTAATTACACGTTCTTTATTAAAATAATATTATACACAAATCAAAAAAAATTCCTTCACTTTTAACCACACATTCTCTATCAATCTACTATTCGATAATATATTTTTCAAAATTAAAGGGGCTCAAGCACACCCTCATTATCCATCACATTTCTCCCTCATTCCCATCTCTTTCATAAAAATTAAATTGTTCAATTCCATTGTTCCATATAAACTCACATAGTCGATGATAAATAACATTATTCATCTTGATAGCATTCGAATGACATTAATTGATATATAAATTTAAATGCAAGAACATAATTTCATTTAAGATGATTTGTCACTTAAATGCAATATAACTGATGTTAAAATATCAGTTTAAGCCGTACTAAAATGACATTAAATGAGAGATATAATTAAATGAATCATTTAATTTTATTTTTTGTTGTGCCTATCACTTTAGTGTATAGACTATTTAATAGCATTATTCAACATGAATTGGGGTGGAAAGAAAAAGGACGGAATTGAATTGGGCCCTAATTGTCCCTCAATGATCCTATAACTGGTGGTATAAAATATATGGGCCTATTACATAAGCCCACCATTTATTATGGCTCATTACCTCCTTTTTACTTCTTGTTGGCCCGAGCAGTCCCGTTTAATGGTGTGCACTGTCCAGCGTGCACTATAAATGTTTCATTTATATAGAAAAAAATAATTATTTAAAAGTATAACCACTTTAAGTTGTATTTTCTTTATTTTATTGGAAAACGAATTTCTATAGGTTTTGTAAATTTTTATTTTCCAACTAACATGAAATTGGAATTCATTTCCCTTTTACTTATCAAACGGACCATAGTCTTAATTTTTATATTATCATTTCAAAAATCGGATTTTAATTTTATTCTACTATCTACTCCCACCTCAAATTGCCCCACCTATTCTTTTACCCATTCCTGAAGTAAAAATTCACACCTTCACCCCATAACTGGCTACTACCACCACCGTCCATTGCCCGCCACCACTTTCCATCATCACTGGGCTAAGTATATAGAAAAAAATAATTATTTAATAATTACTCTATAAATAAGCATGCAACTAATTATTTTGTTTCAAGAATACTTGAAATTTATTTTTATGCTCGTATAAAAACTGAAATTACTTCGAAATATTAATTAAAATAAGTTGAATATTAATTTCATTTTAAAAATAAAAATATTATTTTCAAAAAAGAACATATATGCACACGAAAAAAAAGTGATGAATCATCTTTTCAACCCGACTCTCTCAATCTAATCGTTACTTTTCTTTGTGTTACTTCAAAAGTAGTTTCAACATTTTCTAGGTTCGACTAATCCGGTGAGATTAGAATGAGTATAGAATGAAAAATTAGCCTATTAACTATTTACCGAGTTCACATACCTTATTATATTTTACTAACAGAACCGAACACCACATTCAATATCAATCACCAAGGCAAAATTTTAAAAAGGGGAAAATTGCAGTCTAGGTACTAAGCATTTCATTTAGTTACAGACTTTGCCTACACCTTTCATTTGTGCCACCTACGATATCAAACCTTTCAAAAATTAGCACATATAATCTAAATAGATGGAAATCGTTAATTTGACCGTTAGTTGACCAGAGTAATTGATTTTGAACAAATATAAAAATGGTAATTTTAATAAAAAAATAAACAAAAAATTAAATTAACGAATGGTTTAGTAATAAAATTTTAATTTTAAAACCATTCGTTAATTTAAATTTAAAGATTTAGACAAAAGTCTGCAGCTAAATGAAAGATTTGGTACATTGGCTACCATTTTCCCTTAAAAAAAATATAGTGGGATCTTTCTATACTAGTGCATTCCATTGAACACAAAAATGATATATTGAACCTGAGCTAAAACAACAGCTTTGTAAGCAAGACAAAAAAGACATACTCTCACATCTGATTATTCATTGAGTGCAATAAAGATGGAGAAAGCAAACGAAACATAGTTTCTTTCAATATTATTTTTTAACTTTAATTTCCTACTAATTCATAATTTACAATACAATTATATTTAGGTGGTTGTCCTCATCTTCGTATGCTTATTCCTAAATGCTTTAAAATGTCATTTAAAATTGAAGGGACAGCCTACTCTTTGTGGCCCTGTTAGGGTCAAAGAAAATAGTTCGATAATGTAAACACCATAATATTTTCTAAGAGGAAATTATACTTAGGTCTTGTTTGATTGCAACGAATTACATGAAAAATATCACATTCGAGAAAAACGAATTTCACTTTAGCCGGTTAATTGCAAATGGAAACAAAATTTAAAAGTACAACAATTTTAAGTTGCATTTTCTTTATTTTATTGGAAAACGAATTTTTATAGGTTTTGTAGATTTTTATTTTCCAACTAATATGAAATTGGAATTCATTTTCACTTTTACTTATCAAACGGACCCTAGTCTTAATTTTTATATTATCATTTCAAAAATCGGATTTTAATTTTATTCTACTATCTACTCCCACCTCAAATCACCCCACCTATTCTTTTACCCATTCCTGAAGTAAAAATTCACACCTTCACCCCATAACTGGCTACTACCACCACCGTCCATTGCCTGCCACGACTTTCCATCATCACTGGGCTAAGCAGCGTCAGGCAATGTTCTGTTCACAACAGCGCCCAATACTCTATGGCCTGCGGTGTGCTTCAAGATGGTGCATCGCGTGTGGCTAGACACGTTAACTCCAATCAGAAAAAGTGAAGAGGAAACATTATGGTTTGGATGAGGATTTGGGGGGCGGTGACAATTTGTGCAATTTGTGCTTTTGCTTGCAATTTCAGATTGTTAATCAGTTTGCAAATGGTGATTGTTGATGGTGAAGGTCGTGAGGTGATGCGACATTCAAGTGATGCAGCGGAGTGGAGTGTGGTGAGATGAACTTTTGTGACAATTATTTGGATGATTATGACCAATGAAATGTATGATTTGTAATTAATAAATAATACGTGACCCATAAAATGGATAATTGCGACTAATAAATAATATGCGATCAATAAAATGGATATTTTTTTACCAATAAATAATATGTGACTTAAAAATATGTGACTGCGATTAAATTTGTATTTGTGACTTACAATTCGCGTCTTTGTGAACGTAACCTTATGCAATGAATGTGACCATAATTGTATGTTATTGTTACATTGACATGTTATCAGGTGGTCACAAATGTAACCATCTGATTTTTGAAATTTTTTCACGAATTTCTTATTTTTCAAAGTGAATCTTGAAACTTTTGTAATTATATATTTTTTTCGTTTTTAAAGCCAATTGCAGCTAAAGGGTACATTAATATGAGAAATAATTTTTTCTTTTCTATTTTTTATTAGTCACCTAACTGTAATTTATTTCAAATTAATCACAATATTTTCTCTTTTGTTTCAATATCACCACTTTATTAGTAATTGCGACCCCAAAAGAGAGGTTCATTTCTATTTCAGATTGTTAATCAGTTTGCAAATGGTGAGTGTTGATGGTGAAGGGCGTGAGGTGATGCGACATTCAAGTGATGCAGCGGAGTGGAGTGTGGTGAGATGAACTTTTGTGACAATTATTTGGATGATTATGACCAATGAAATGTATGATCTCTAATTAATAAATAATACGTGACCCATAAAATGGATAATTACGACTAATAAATAATATGCGATCGATAAAATGGATATTTTTTTACCAATAAATAATATGTGAATTAAAAATATGTGACTGCGATTAAATTTGTATTTGTGACTTACAAATCGCGTCTTTGTGAACGTAACCTTATGCGATGAATGTGACCATAATTGTATGTTATTGTTACATTGACATGTTATGAGGTGCTCACAAATGTAACCATCTGATTTTAGAAATTTTTTCACAAATTTCTTATTTTTCAAAGTGAATCTTGAAACTTTTGTAATTATATATTTTTTTCATTTTTAAAGCCAATTGAAGCTAAAGGGTACATTAATATGAGAAATAATTTTTTCTTTTCTATTTTTTATTAGTCACCTAACTGTAATTTATTTCAAATTAATCACAATATTTTCTCTTTTGTTTCAATATCACCACTTTATTAGTGATTGTGACCCCAAAAGAGAGGTTCATTTCCCCCTTTTTTTTACCCTTCTTTTCTTTTTGATAGATGCTTTCTCTTTACGCTAATTTCAAATGAAGAGGGCTAAAAAGTAGGGATGACAAAATGAACTCCTTGTGTTCTCTCGCCCCATCCTGAATCGGGATGGGATGGGATGGGATGGGATGAGATGAGATGGGAACATGATTCTCACGTCTATTTTTTTAAAAATATTTTAGATTAAATTTTATTTAAAAAGTAAAAAATATATATAAATAAATAAA